>CM030362.1:94855358-95015008 GCA_017893485.1 Hemerocallis citrina | reverse complement strand
TCTTTCTTCCACATAAGCTTCCTGCAAAGATAGCAGCATGTCTCATCATTAACTGCCCAAACCATAGCTGATAGCCTGATACATATACGAACACAGATATATTTGGCTGTGATTCCACTGGGCCTTTTAGCTTATCTTGTGGTGAAGAATGGAATTACAACAGGAAATCACTCTATATAAATTCTTCCTCTGGAATCTTTTGGTGGTCCACCTGAGACTTGGTCCTTCGTAGCATGGGCTTAAATTGTATGAAAAAATGTTAAGTAAACCTATCTGCCATCTAGCCATCAAACTGAGACAATTCCTTTTGCTATAGTAACTTTGGGTAATAATTTGGCACCAAATAGAGATCGAGGGATGGCATCAGGTTGGATTATTGATGATTAAAACTTGTTAGTTTACCAGGAGTTTCCATAAAGAGGTTTGATCACTTGAAGATATTTCTCATGAGGTAGTCAAAATTTTGGCTGATAAAAAGTTGCTTTAGTGATTAACATTAGTGAAAAAGTATAGTATTACAGTCCATGAGTCTAAGCAAGAATAGGAGCAACGATAAGGAAACTATGTAAATATTACACATAAAATACATTTTGCAGTAGCCGACACCAAATTTTGGGGGGTAAAGGATTGTTTTTGTAGTACATCTGAACAAAATGACCTACTAGGGTAGTTCAAAAGTTTACTTTCTATCTATGGAGAGGAATTTTCATTTTCAAGAGTCATCTTCATTCCTATAAAACTTTACCTAATATAGATAAATTCTGAACTTTAACCATTAATTCCGTCTTTGATGTCCAAACTTTTACCATATGTTATTGCTTCTCATCTTCCATTCTATTGATGCGTCATTTATTTTACTTCATCGTTTTCGTATCGAACTTAACTTTGCATCTAGTATTTTTTTTATCTTAAATTGCTATAAAATAGCATTGGACGACTAGAAATACTATATGTAAATATACATTTTGTCATTTTTTGACAATCACGACTACTGTGGATGCTCTTCTCATCTTCCATTCAATTGATGCATGCGTACGTCATTTAATTTATTTTACTTCATCGTTTTCGTATCGAACTTAATATGCAAGATATAAACCCAACACATCACCCATTGTTAAAGAGAGTTAAAATTGCAAAAACATGTAAAAGAGGACAGCACAGACATGTAAATAACTGGAAGATTCCGTCATACCTTAAACATCCAATTATCCGAAGCAAGAATAACTTGGAATCTCCATCAAACTCCCAACCACTGCAGATACCACCATTTTCCAAGCAAAGATTCACTCCAAACAAACTTCAAGTGAAAATGATGTACTATTAAAAAACTTTATATGGTGATGATAACTAATATACCCTTTTGCTTACCTCCTATAAGTATCAACAAATTCTACTTAACTTCTCATCAAGTAAGAAAAAAACAACCACCTATTAGGAAACACTCAAACATGGCCAACCATTTCCTTACGTTCACAGTCTTAAAATTCTTTCAATAACAAGCTTTTCATACCTCATTGAGGCCTCCTGCAAGCCTAGTGGGATGTTGCACGGTAAAGCTGGCAAGTGCAACCCTGAGCACGACTCTGAATGTTGTAAGGCTGGCAAATCATACCCCCAATTCCGTTGCTCACCACCCATAACCGGTGTGACACGGGCCCACATGACAATCAACAGCTTTGCCAAGGGTGGCGATGGTGGGGGCCCGTCAGAGTGTGACAACAGCTTCCACAGTGATGAGGAGATGGTCGTGGCTCTTTCGACTGGATGGTATAACCATGGAAGCCGTTGCTTGAAGAGCATAAGGATCCATGCAAATGGGAAGTCGGTGATAGCTAAGGTTGTGGATGAGTGCGACTCTGTGAACGGTTGTGATGCTGATCACGATTTCCAGCCTCCGTGCCCTAACAATATTGTGGACGCTTCGCCTGCAGTGTGGAAGGCATTAAGAGTCCCGAAGGAACAAATTGGAGACTTGGATGTTACTTGGTCAGATGTGTAGTTGGAGAGATCGATTACTGGAAGTATTTGAATTTCAACTATTTGCTCTGTTTTATCTTTCACATAATGCTTCAAATAAGAACAATGGAAGATGTTGTTAATTTCAATAAGATGTCAATGAAAGATGTGCCTACATTCTACAGCTATTGTGGTTGAAGTATAAGCCAATGACCGTTGCCAAGAAGTAAAATTTTAACAATGTTAGTTATCAAATACTTTCATGGTTGCTTCAAATTTTGTTTTAAACTTCGACTTTCTTCTACACATGCAGTACTCATCAGAAAGTTGGAAATACGTACCTTAATGTCATTTTAACCAGTTAGCTAGGAGAAATCTTTTGGGCATGGTAAATGTATTGTTTTTCAACAAGGATGATTAGTGATTGCATTTGTAGTATTACCAAAGCGATACAGTGAAGCTGCCCTGGCTTATTCTCGTCACTACATCAGATGTGATCTTGGAACACTACAATTTGTGATCCATATATTTAGATTCTTCACTATTACTAGATCATATTTATTTTTATGAATTTCAAGCAATATATGAAACTAGTTAATATTAATCAATTACGAGGAATTTAATGATTTTCTCATTTCTAGTCTATAATTAACAGTTTTTTTTTTTTTTGTGTGGGTAAAGTGAAATTCACGGTTTATACAGGAATACATCACAATACTTCTGACATGTTTGATATTAAGGGTGACAATTGGCCTGAACCTGATCCAAGCCCACCTAGGTTCGATCCGATAATTGGCTGACTTGGGCTAATAATCCTCATTCGGGTCGGGCTCAGACTCAATTTTTTAGGCCTGAGAAAAATTCGGGTCGGGTTCGTGCCCGAATCAAATTTTTATATATGCATGTGCATGTTTATGTATACATTATATATATTTATGTATGATTTATTTAAGAGAATATTAATGTAAGTAAGCTAAATGAGTGTTAAAGTTTATAGATAGAGAAATTATGCCTTTCATAATAAAAGTAAATGAAAATAGACAAACTAGATGTTAATTACTCTAAAGTTTATTCCTATTATTATTTTTTTTTTCTATTATAGTATATTCTTATATTATAGTTATATTGTATGGGAAAATTATATTATTAGAATATGCACAAGTTAGTTCGGATCTGGGCCCGAATCTATTTTTGGGCCTAATTTGGACCCGGGCTCCGGCCTGGGCCTATATGGGTCTAACCCAAACCCAGCCTGTCGCCAACCCTATTTGATATTACTAATAAATGGCAAATAGCCTGATATCTGTTGTTGCTTTTTTTAGTGTCGAAGCAAACCGATAGCGAGTTTATATTTTGAAGAAAAACTACTAAAGATCTAACATTTGATCGTCGCCGTCAAAAGTAGTTACAGTTCCTGAGATTTGGATCTAGATCGTTAAAAGAACACCTTGATCTGATTCCAACCGCTGCTGATGCTACCAATGGACCAGTAAAAAGCCTGAAACACCGTAGTTGGCCCCGGCAACAGACCCTCCGATGTTAAAGTAAGAACTAGAGAGAGAAAGAGAGTTTGAGAAAGAAAATTTTTATTACCTTCTTACTGAGGGAGGGACGAGGGTATTTATAGGCCTGAGAAACAGTTAGGATATTGATATAAATCTGTTATCTCCTATAGGTTCTCCCCCTCAAGAGATGCAGTTGGTTACTCTTTTATTGGGGACAAGAGATTTGACTTACCTCATGAGCCGGGTATCTCTCTGGTGGGCCCAGTCGCTTTTAATGTACTTGAAAAGAGGCCCATATTTTGTTAATGAGCATGAAGAAAGCCCCGAACATATTAGAAATGCATGTTCCTGTAAATCTGCATATAGAAACTTTCAGATCTGTGTTGTAATCGTATGACCTTGATTTGCTGCTATTTTTACTCGGAAGATGATTTTCTCAACTTTTGGGAAATAGTTTGCCTTGATTCAGAGTTCTAGGTACTATCTTGACTTTCAGGGACGACCAGAGATACCTATAGCTTGTTGGAAGCTTCTGTAGGTGGCGGATATTTTCGTGGAGTTTCCCAGAAAAAATTTAGATTTTTAATAAAATTTCCCTTATTAATAATTACTTTTTCAAATTTTTTAAAATTAATTATCGCAATTTTTTATTTTTTTTTTGAAATTTTTAATTAAATTTTCGAATTTAAAATGAATTTTGGGTATTTTTATTGATTTATCGGACCTGGCGCGCTTTTTGTAGTGATCTTGCTCATCGATCCGACTCGGGCTCTCCCATTGAGTGAATTGGATGATTGTGATGGGGCAGCTACGATGGAGGGGTCACGTGGCGCGATCGCGTGCATCGATCAAGCTTGGGCTACTGAGTGAGTTCAACGGCTGTGATCCGGAGTGGGGGATGCTATGATTAAGCGGCGACGTGGTGCAAATCGTGTGCATCCATCATTATAGAGCTGACACGCTGAGTAGAATGAGAGCTGAGAAGCAAAGCGGGGAGCAATGGCGACGTGGCAAAATTCCATGCATTGATCTTGCTCTAGCTCGCATATTGGGGCAATCGAGCGATCGAGCGGTAGATAATCGCGCATATGCAGCGCTTGGTTGCCCGACCGTTTTAGGCGACCAATGAAGCGAACTCGGTTCTCGGTTGCGTGTTTAGGGTCTTCTCGATCCACTTGAACCTGTTAGCGTGTCTTCTTCGTCGAGCAAGAATTTTGGCGACCACTCAAGCTTTCGGCGACAAACCTCAATCGTCGACTAGTGGTTTTGGCGACCACTTAAGCGTCGGCGACCAACCTCCTTCGTCGCCCTAGCTCCTCATCACCCCACCTATTACCTTATCGACCTAGTTCTTTTTGCCCAATCCTCGTCGACCAACCATCCCGTCTCCCAAGTTTTTGTGCTTGCCAACCTAGGAGCTTGCTGTTTATTTCGGTGAGCAAGTGCTTTGGCGATCATCTTTCGTCGACCAACCCAAGCATCGACTGTGTCTTTAACTCTCTCATCGATTATCTCTTCGTCGAACAACAGTTTGGTCACCAAGAGATTGGTGACCAACTGGTCACTGCTCAAGCTTTGTCGGGTTGGGTTTGTGGCAAGGTTCGGAGTTTTGCCTTCAGCCAAATTTGGGGTACTATCAACTTGAGCCCTCGTCAATTTCGAAGCCCTTGTAGAGTTCGGATGTTGTCCAAGTGCGAGTTTTCGCCGATCTTGGATCTTTGGTTTTGGCTGAACTTGGGTTTCTTGCTGAGTTTGAATTGTGGTTGACTTCGAGAACTTCTGTCAGTTTGGAGTTTGGGCCAAGTTAGAAGCTGCTTCGTCGAGTTGAAGTTTTTGGTCAAATATGGAACTTTGTCGAGTTCAAGTAAGAAGATAGATGTTGAGTTGGAGTTTGAGGACCAAGGATCTAGGGAGCTTTGGTGCTTTGCTTCAGGGTGTCGTTTCATTCTTTATGCGTGCATGGAATCATATATGTAACATCCTAAATTTTCAAATATAAAAGTTTTTTATTTGTTTTCACGTGTTCTGCACGTGCAATTTAATATGTGTATTTAGCTTTAAAAATTATTTTAATATCATGAATAAATATTTTCTTCTCTTTTAAAATTAAAGTCTATTGTTATTTATTATTAATCTTTAGGCCTAATAGTCTAATTCTAGCCCACTTAAATTAATTAATTAATTAAAGAGTCCATGGATTTTTAGCCAACCTAATTAGCACACTAGTTAATTTTATTAATAATTAATACAACTTGTAGTGTAGACTTGATCAAGTAGCAATTAAATTAACAATTAAATGAACAAACTAATTTATAGTAAGCATGAAGAGGCACGTGCATTGCACATGCACGTGCAAATTGAATGAGAAGGGGTGGTCGGCCTTAAGCTTGGACAGATGGGGAGAGTGGAGGAGTGGAGGAGTGGTTACTTGATAATGGGTAGTTCTTCTAACTTCCAAATGTATCCTAGCCCTTCATCTAAACTCATCTCAACTCTCCATTTGGTGTTGAGTTGTGTTTAAATAGCTCCCTTGGTCATTCATTTCTTTTTACACTTGGAATTTTCAAGAGAAAGATAGAATTTGTGTAAGAGAAAAGAAAGAGTTGTGTGAGAAAAAGATTGAGTGTTTGAGTGTGTGTGTGCTCATGCATATTGGAGGCCGACCATCAAGGAGGAGAAGGAACCCGGGGTACACTAGCAAGGAGAAGAGGCTCGCGCAGTGTGCACTAGCTTGGAGGAGAAGGCTCGCAATTAGGGAAGACGATCGTGCTTTCAAGGAGTTTTTTAGGAGTTTTCCTTTTGTTTCTTCAATAAGGTGGGTGATTTCTCTAACTTCTAAAATAGATGCCATGCTAGGATTCTAATTTATGAACATGTTAGAAACAACTAGAAAAGTTGTCATATACTTGCTTGAAAAGACTAATAAGAAAAAGGGAAAAACTCTTGTTTGGCTATATGAGAAAGTTAGCAAAATGAATTGAAATTTATTAATTAAGATTTGTTATGATGCTTAAGTAATATATTTGCATGCTAGAATACATATGATTTGATGAAGCATGATTATATGAAAATTGTGCTTATGAATGAATTGTAGAATGCAAAATAATATCCATGGATTGTGAAATAAATTGATTAGTTGCAATAAGTGTTGATTTTAATTGTATTGTATGAGTAATATTATATTCACTAGATTATCGCAGCGGAACTAAATAGAGCAATGAGGAAGTCGAAATAGATGAGACGAATCAATTGAGCAAGCAAGTAGATCCACCAATCTAACACAAACATACCGATGACTTATTCCGGTTAGCTTTTGCTTAATCCGGGGGGAAATATAGGGAGATCTGATATTCAACTAGAAGAGATTATAAGGAGTTATTGATTCACTCAATATAAAAAATTAAACTCACTCACCAAGAACTATCTCTACCCAATCTCACCAAATCCAGTGTAGCCCCTTAAAGGCACACCTCCGTAGATGTACTCACGAAGTTACCAAACTCCGCAAGAACTCCACCTACCCTTAAGCTTTCTCCACCTCTCGAAGATATTCGAACGTCGTGGTTTCGTCTCGATGATTCTAGTTGCAGAAAACTAGCTGAGCTTGTGGGAATAACGGGAAAAGAACTAACAACCCCTGTGCAGGATTTTCGAATTCCCTAAAGCTTGTAGAGATTGTGTTGGCTTGGCCCAACCACTCTCATACCTCTAATCACTTCATGACGACCTTGAAAAACAGACAGAGCCCCACCTCGAGCTATGTACATACAACCCTGTGCATCTAGAGTTCCCAAGGAAATCAGATTTCGTTTCAACAGAGGAACATGCAAAACATCCCTTAAAGTGAACAAATTTAGACCTGGCATCTTCAACTCGATTGTCCCCTCACCTGCTACTTCACAAATCTCCCCAGTTCCTGTTGTCACACAACGCCCTATAGTAGACTTATAAGTAGAAAACAACTTCCTCTCGGAGCAAATATGAGAAGAACCCCCTGAGTCAAGAAACCAATTAGAATCCACTTCTAAAGAATTTGAAACAAGAAGACATAAATCACTTGAATCAAAGGCACTAACCACATTAGAGGTTGAATTCCCATTCTTTGCGCTCTCCTGATTCTACAATTTTTAACAGTCTTTCTTGATATGCTTTGGCCTCTTGCAATATCGGCAACGGATCAAATCCTTTTGCAAAGCACTTTGTCTTTACCCTGAAGGACCATCCACTACTAGACAACTTGTGGGAATAGACGGTGATTTCTGAGTCTTCTTCCTAAGTTAATTTTCCTTCAATGATTTGATTACACCATCTACCAAAATACTCTCATTCGCAGATCTACCGTGTAGCATGGTAGTGATTAAAGGCTCGTACGAATCCGGCAGTGAATATATCAGGTTGAAAGCTTTATCTTCCTCACACACATCTGCGTGGATCGCCATAAGTTCAGATAATACCTTATTGAACTCTGTAATGTGGTCTTGGAGATCGGTACCTTCCTTCATAGATAAACGAAATAACTTCCTCTTCCAATGCATCCGATCTAATAATGACGAACCAAAGTAGTCAGCTATGAGTTTTTCCCACAAACTCGCCTCGTCAGTTTCTTCCAGATTTCTGCACTTGACCTCGTCCGCCAAGGATAGTCGGATCAGACTTATGGCTCTTTCACGAATATCTTCCTAACTGTCATCCTTCATATCAGTTGGCTTTTCTTTCTTTTTAACGGCTAACTACAAACGTTCTTGAACAAGGACATCATACATGTTAGTCTTCCAAAGATTGAAATTGATCTTTCCATCGAACTGCTTGATCTTCAAAATACTGTGGCTTGTCATATTAACCAAGGGACTCGAAAACCTGAAGCTCTGATACCAGTTGTTGGGATTGGGGCATCAACCAACGCCCGTTGTCGCAGCGGAACTAAATAGAGCAATGAGGAAGTCGAAGTAGATGAGACGAATCAATTGAGCAAGCAAGTAGATCCACCAATCTAACACAAACTCACCGATGACTTATCTCGGTTAGCTTTTGCTTAATTCGGGAGAAAATATAGGGAGATCTGATATTCAACTAGAAGAGATTACAATGAGTTATTGATTCACTCAATACAATGAACTAAACTCACTCACTAAGAACTATCTCTCTCTCGAGCCTCCCTTTGCAATGGAAAAAATAATCTATGAAGTACTCTTTTCTCATAAAGGAGGAGTTTACAATATATAAAAACGAATAGAGAGAAACCTATGTCTAATCTTGATTCTCAGTCGTCCGATATAATCTGGAAAAGAAGTAACTGAATAGGAGTCGTACGATCTAACTTGAAGTTGAAGATTGAGCTGAAACGACCTAACAAAGTGAGGTCCAAAACGAATACAGCATCGCGGTCGGTCGACCGTCTACCTCTCGGCCAAACCCAGTGCAACTGCGGTCGGGTGTGCAGTCGGGTGTGTGGTCTGGGGTGCGGTCGACCGCAACTTCGGACATGCAACTGCAACTATGCCTGCACTATTACTGCTCTGTTTTCTTCTATTCTATTCGACGCTTCGACCTCCATGCATCATCTTACCTTTCTCTAATCTGAACTACGAATATTCAAGACACATTCTTAACCGACTTTAGAATGAGTCATTACAGAATATTGTTGTGCTCGTACATAGAATCAAATGCTTTCCTCCCAAACAAAGCTATGTATAAGTAAAAACTACTGACAGGTGACAGGATACGAAAACTGAAGTACCTATAATACCGAACAAATGCAAAAAATTAATAATATAACCTTGGAATCTTAACAGCGAAAAAAATTATAAACTATTGACCATGTGAAGACATTGGTTTAATATTGACTAAAAACAAAAAAGAATGACCGAAGAAGAGTTTAATGATTTTTTATTTGAAGATGGTCATAAAATTAACGAAAATTTTGCCCGTACTGCCCACTTTTTGAAAATATTTGGTGCTGTGTCTCACTTCCGAAAATAATTAGCGATCTGTTCCTATTTAGGACACGTCAGTATAAATCGTTATTGAAAATAACGGCATAGGTTATTTTCATGCCGTTATTTTCAATAACGGGATCTATTTTATGTTTTTTTCCATACCGTTATTTGGAATAACGGCATCAGTATATTTCTCTTACAAGTGTGAATCTTCTAACTTTAAAAAATTCTAAGTGTGAAAAAAACTTATAAATAATGTCGTTATCCTGAATAACGGCATTCGAATGGCTGATACCGTTATTGGAGATAATGGCATCAGTTATATATAAATGAACTCTTGCCATTGTTTGGAAACAGAGAGAATGAATAATAAGTTATTTTTATAAAAAAAAATTATAACTGATGCCGTTATTCCAAATAGCGGCATCAGTTATATATATATATATTTTTAAATTAACTTATTCATCAGAGAGAATGAATAATAAGTTAACTGTCTCGAAGTTATTAACAACGTGGACTGGCATGATAAGGAGGACTTCCTCTGGCGATGGAATTCTTCTAAGACATTCTCAGTCCGTTCTTTCTATCTATTCCTCAATTTCAGAGGGATCAAATCCCCGTTCGTCGACCTTGTTTGGAAATCTTGTGTCCCACTGAAGGTGAAGATCCTTGTGTGGTTAGCTCTCAACAACAAACTCCTTATCGTGGAATTACTCAACAAGCGGAACCTCGCTTGGGGCCAATTGTGTCCTCTGTGTGCCTCTTCCTTCGAGGATGCAAACCACTTGTTTATAGAGTGCATTTACACTTTGCCCCTTTGAAAAATTACCGTTCTAGCTTGGGAAGTGTCCGAAATTCCGGTCAGTCTTTTCGAATGCTGGTATAAGCATCCTCCGAACCGTTGCTTTCACTTATCCTGGATCCTTTCCTTCCAAATTATTCTATGGATCATTTGGAGAGAAAGAAATCACAGAATATTCCGGCATGTTTATAAGTCATCTCGAGATTTATCTAATGAATTCCTTCTCTTATTCAACTTTTGGTCCTCTTCCTTGAAGGAGGAAGCTAGAAAAAATATGAGGTTTGATAGATTGGAGCGAGCCTACCGTGTTCTTATTAATCTCAAAGCTATTTAAAGTTCTCTACCAATTTCTTCTTTTTACTGTATTGTTTGGATATCTCACGTTCTATTTTATTGGTGGAATCTATTGTCTGCTTGGTAGATTGGAATTTAATTCCTTTTCGTTTGTTTTTGTTTGCAGGCTGAAGGGTAGTGTCGACTACCCTTGTTATGACACAGGTTTTTATTTTGGTCTCTGTTTTCTTGGACAGCGATGGCCTTGAGAAGGTGTTCTGTTTTTTGGGGTGCTAGTTTTGCTATGGGATGTTTCCCCTCTTCTCTTCATCCTGATGTTCTTATCTAGTTCTAATGGTCTTGCCTTTCCATTGTGTGGGATCTTTTCGATCTGTATCAGACCTTGCTGAGCTCATTTGTTTAGAGCTTCCTACTTTTATTTATAACTATGTGTGTATGTTCTTCGATGGGCTATTTTTGATCTGGTGACTCTGTAGCTGTTCATTCCAGCACCTGCTTATCTATGTTCATGTTTGTTTTTGAGGTGGTTTTGCTGGATTCTATGTGTTATTTCTGCGAGATTCTAGCTATTTTTATATGTCTTGATTGTCATCTGATTATCGATGGTGCACTGCTTTTCTTTTCTGGTCGATATTTTTCGGTTGTGATTCTGTTCTTTGAGGTGGCATGATTTTTTGGCGCCTATGATGTCCAGCCAGGTCATTACTGTGCTCTATGGATTGGGATCAGCTAGTTCTGTATCCTACTTTGCTGAGCTCCTTTGTTTAGAACTATTTTCTATGGCCCTCACTGGTCATTCTGGACCCAGTAGTGCTGTGTTTTTGGTCTGGATGCGCGGCATTGAGATGTTTGCTGGTGCGGGAGCGCGTCATCTAGTTGGCGATTGCTGTCAGCTTCTTCGGCTCCCAGCTGTCTGGCGCTCTCTGTTGTGATGCCTTCTCGTTGTTGTTTCGAGCGAATAGTGCGGCTGTCCCTGTATCTATCTTCCTCTCCCGCATTCAGGCGCTGCATCGGCTATGGTTTATTATTGATCGGTCTCCTTTTGTTTCCTTGCGTATTGTTCTTTGCTGAGTTTGTCATTGTTCCTCGAAGTCTGTATAGCTTGTTGTGCCGTTATTGTTTGTAGCTTTTTTAGGCCTTTTTGTTTTACACCTTGTAAGACCTTACTTGATTTTATTATATTGATATCGTATGGCTGGAGTCGTTGGACTCGATCCGTTTCATCAAAGTTACTTTTTTATAAAAAAAATTTATAACTGATGTCGTTATTTCAAATAACGACATCAGTATTGAGAATGCAGTTATTTGAAATTACGGCATCTGTTATAAGGTTTTCACACTTGTAATTTTTTCTCTAAATGGAGACTATAAGCTGTCGAAAAACAAAATAACCTATGTCGTTACTCCAAATAACGGCATGACACTTTTTTTAAATATAGATGCCGTTATTGGAAATAACGGCACGTAAATAACCTATGCCGTTATTTCCAATAACGGTTTATGCTGATGTGTCCTAAATAGGGGCAGACCGCTAATTGTTTTCGGAAGTGAGACAGAGCGCCAAATATTTTTAAAAAGTGGGGCAGTACGGCAAAATTTTCTAAAATTAACCATGTCAAGCCTTTGGTTCTATATGCAATGTTAAGTACCAATCCAAACAAGAACAAATACAAGAGCGGATTAAAACGGACAAAATATTTAAAAATCAGCACTATGCCAGCACACAATGACAGTAATGTGATTAAGAACTAGTAATTCCATATTGCATAATAAAAGAGGATCTAAACAAGAATAACTAGGAATCTCCATCAAAACCCAAAACCTTGTCACCTTTGAGGAGGCACATACAGTAAAATTATAACACTTCCAAGCACTGTAATGAGAACCTACTTTTGAACCAATTTTTATGTATCTCTAATATTATAACAGAAAAAGGCCTTAGCGTCATTTGTAAATCTACCAACATGTGCATCACACATATAACTAATATAAAAGAAATTTCAGGCTCGAATCCTCCCTACGTCAGAGTTTTTATTTTTATTTTTAAAATTATTAAAACGTGCATCGCACGTATAAATTACTAGTACTGTTTAGTTTCAGCACTATGACTAGACTCCCAGTTTCCATAATTATATTGCTCCTATACCCTTATGAAGCAAAATTAAGGCAAACATCAGACGTAAGTTACACATCACAATCTTAAGGCATAATGTGATAAATGACTTAATTTTGCGATGTTTGTCTTACTGCTACATAAGTGTACAAAACTATGTGAATCGAGAATATATGAAGCATGTAAAACAAAGGGGTGTATAAAGTATAAACACAAGTTTCAAAATTGGTGAAACCAAAGAAGACAGAAGACTTAAATAGTCCACCTTAATAAGAATTTAGTATGCTACAAAATAAAGACTGGCTTATAGAAACATGTTCCATGATTAATACTCTGCCTGAATAAGACTTCAAAATGATACAAAATTGGTGAAACCAATGAAGAATACAAAAATCTAACTCGAACCTTGCTTTTGGTGATGATGTTGACGTAGCTGTGGGATCTAACCAGCTGATACACTAACGTGCTCCTGTTAATACAGCAAAACCATTAATATAAGCGACAAAACATAGCAAGAAATAAAATAAAATAAAATCAGCACAATTCAGCAAACATGGCATATCATATATTTATATCAACAGCCTTAATTATTTCTACTAATGGCTTGTTTCCAAAATCCCAGATAGGGGACTTGGACATCACATGGTCTAGGGATGGCAACCGGGTCGGGTCAACCGGCGACCCACCCGCGACCCGGCCCACCAACCTGGCCCGTTTAAGCGTTTCGCGGGTTCAGGTCAAATCCGGTGAACAATACCGGGTCGACCCGGATCGCAATTTACGCAAATTAAATTCGCGAAACCCGGCCCACAAACCCGGCCCAATTCGCGAGTTGGACCCGTTAACCCGCGGGTCGACCGGCGGTTTTCGACCCGTTCGACCCGTGACGGGTCGACAGTTGACCCGCGGGTCGAACGGTCGAAAATCCGCGTTCGCTGCTGCTGCCGCTCTGGAGCCGTTGTAAACGGCTCTAATAGCCGTTTGGTTCATTTTTTTTCCCACTTATTTAGCCTATAAATATCCCCTAAAAATCTCAAAAAAAATCACACCTCACTCTCTTACTCTCTCTACTATTATACATCATTTTAAAGAATTTTTTAACAATTGTAGTATTCATCAAATAATTGTACAAGGAGGCATATACACGATCAAATTTCGGTCGTATCGGAAACAAAATTCAACGTCTTCAACTCTCTTCAACCCTCGTCAAATCTACTTCAACCTCTTCTCAACTCTTCAATTGCGGAATCGGCAAAGCGCTCCTCCATCTTTTCTATTATATTCTTATTTTCCCGGTTTTTTTTACATACGCGTATTCTACGGTGAACGGTATCAAAATATCTCTATCTCTCTTGTTAAATTTTTTTTTGCGTTGTAGTTAAAATTATTGTTTGTTTTTTGAACTTCTCTATCTCAACCCTCTTGTTTTTTAGATTTTTTTTGTATAATTCACCGCTCCTACATTGTAGATTTTTTTTACATACTTTAGCACATTACTATATTATGTCTAGATCACGCGGTAGCGGTCGTAGCGGACAAGATTCCTCCTCCTCTTCACGTAGGCCACCAATTGTCCCAACTAGTGAGCCCGCCCAAGATTACATTGATCCTACTATGGAACAATGGGGTACACACGACATGGATGTTGTAAGTGATATTCAATTAGAACAACAACAACAACAACAACAACCCGAAACCACACAACCCCATAGTAGTAGGAAAAGTAGAGGAGAAACTAGCGATTGGCACAAGTTTTATAAGTATATCCCGGACGAACATACTCCGGGTATAGGTTTGAAAGTGTGTAAAACATGTAATAAAACATACAAATTCAAGAGGGGTGACGGCACCGGTACAATTAGTAGGCACATACAACATAATCATAAAGAACTTCTTGATCAAATACAAGGCAAAAAAAAAATCAACCCTAGGACCGGTCAAGTAGATAGCCACCCTTATGATCCCAAACTTGTTCGTCGGGAAATGGCCCGATTAGTCATTAAGGAAGAGTTGCCATTTTCCTATCCCGAGAGTAGGAACTTGGAAAATTTTAATCAAACAGCCTTAAACCCTCATTTTAAAAGAATTCTGAGAAATACTTGCAAATCGAATTGTTTTAAAGTGTACATGGAAATGAAGGATGCTTTGATTGCAATTTTATGGAGTTTAACTTGTAGGGTTAGTTTAACTTCGGATTGTTGGACGGGTGTCAACAATATTCTAACGATGGGAATAACCAGCCATTGAATCGACAATGATTGGATTCTTCATAAAAGAATCACATCACTTGCATTGTTGCCGTATCCCCATAGTGGCGCTGAAATAGCAAATCGTATTATAGAAATTTGTGATATTTTTCATATTCGCGATAAAATTATGGCTATTAGTTTTGATAATGCATTTACCAACAATGTAGCAATTACTACTTTAAAATCTGTATTAAACCTTCCATCTAACAATATTTTTCATGTTAGATGTGCATGTCATATTATAAATTTATGTGTTCAAGATGCATTAAAAATAGCTGATCCATATATACATAAAATTAAAAATTGTGTACATTTCATTGCATTAAGTCCAAGCATTTTACAAGAATGGAAAGCTTGGTGTAGGGTTAGAAATGTTCCTTTTAGAAAATTTCCAAAGGATGTTAGACACCGATGGAATTCTACTTTTGATTTACTAAATATTGTCACCGATTATAAAACAGTTGTAAATGATTTTTGTATCGCAAAAAATATGCACAATTTTGAAATGACTCCCAACGATTGGTTTTTTGCCGAATCGTTGTTAAAATTTTTAGAACCTTTTAAAACCGCAACTTTAAAGTTTTCAAAAACAATGAATCTACTTCTAGTAGCATTTTTATTGAATTAGTTAGCATGATGCAAATATTTAACGAAATGTTAAATGATCCCTATATTAGTGACATTGTAATACCTGCATTTCAAAAATTTTTGAAGTATTATTTTCCTCCTCCTATGTTGATTTGTATTGCTACTGTTATGGATTCCCGTATCAAATTAGAAGGTACGAAGAATTTGATACAAATATTTTTTGGATATTTAGAGGACAATGTAAAATTAACAACTGATTGCGCTACTTTTTTAGTTCAGTTTGAATCTACTTTAAATAACTTGTATGATTATTATGATAAACGTTTTGCTTCTAGTAGTTAACTTCTGTAGTTAGTTCTTCTTCTGGTAGTTCTAAAGGTAAGGGTAAAAGTAGAATTGGTGATAGAACATTTAGTTTACTTGAACAAATTCAATCTAAAAAACCTAGGACTAATCAACCAAATAAATTAAATTGGTATAACCAACAGCATACTGAGCCTACTCTTTCTCCACTAGATATTTTACAATGGTGGAAAGAACATGAACACACTTTTAGTATTCTGTCAATTATGGCTAAAGATTTGCTAACTCCTCCTGTCTCTACAGTTGCTTCTGAGAGTGCATTTTCTACAAGTGGCAGGGTTCTATCTGATTACAGGAATCGGTTGAAGCCCGAGGCGTTGGAGATGCTCGTTTGCACAGAAGACTGGCTGAAGGCTGAAGATAGGACGCAAGGGAAAGCACTATCAAGTTCCACAAGTGGGAGCAACTCGCCCGAAGAACAACAACAACAACAACAACAACAACAACTTTGCTTGTTATGTCAAATTAGAAAACTTGTACTCATTTTAAAATTGTATATAACAAATATGTTATTGTATAAAACTTATTTGTGAATTGAATTCTTCATGTTTGTTATAAATTGTTCAAATTGTATAACTTAAATTCATATGAATAAAATTTCAAAATTTGTTGTCAATTTCACTCTTTCAATCTTATTATTATTATTACAATTTTTTTTGTTTATTAGTATTATTACTTACTTAGTATTATAATTAAACATCATTTGGGGATATTTGAAGAATTGTAGTATTATTACTTATTAGTATTATTACTGAATTACATACTTAGTATTATAATTAAACATCATTTGGGGATATTTGAAGAATTGTAGTATTATTACTTATTAGTATTATTACTTACTTAGTATTATAATTTTTTAAGAATTGTAGTATTCATCAAACAAAAATATGGTTGTTTGTATACATCATTTGTAAAATTATTATTATTATTATTTTAATTTAAGCTACCAAATATATATATATATATATATATATATATATATATATATATATATATATTATTAAACGGGCCAACCATTAAACGGGCCAACCCGCGGGTCGACCCGGTCCAACCCGGGTTGAGCCCTAAAGGGTTCACGGGTTGGGCGGGCCACCCAAACGAAAACGTAGCCCGGCCCGGCCCGGCCCGTATAAGGGTGCAACCCGGCCCGGACCGGCTACAAATTCGTGCCAACCCGTACGGGTTGGGCCCGACCCGGCCCGAATGACCCGTTCGCCACCCCTAGCATGGTCTGAATAAGTGAATCGCCGAGATAAAACCCAACAATTGTGTTGGAGTTGTATATTGCATGGGACTACTAGTGCGAGTGGAATTCATATTCCAAGTTTCAGGATATTAGTAGCGTCATAGTAGAAGAATAGTGGTGACTAGTGTAAGATTTGTATTGAATATTTTCTCTTATACTGAATCCGGCCAAAAACCGAGTAAAGAAGAGGATTGTGTTAGCCCAAATAAAACTTTTTCATATATATCCCATTAACATAAATCCTAAGAATACTGGAAAACTATGATTCATATAGCCGACCCCAACTAGTTAGGAAAAGGGCTTTGTTGTTGTTGTTGTTATTGTTGTTACTTGGATCAAAAAGTTATGTGCATCTCGAGATGTAAGAAGGTGATATGGGCCAAAAACAAAAAAATGAAACATATATTATTATTGTACAGGCCAATTTGATTGGTTGTGACTTGTCGACTGACAGAAATAAACCATACATTTCTAACCCACTGACCTTATATGATCTTTGATGTATCTTAAGGAATTAATCGATAATGTGAAATTAATATCTCAAACTTATTTTGGAAGCTAGGCGGTTATGACCAAATCATGACACGATCAGTTGAGGTACCCTAGAGGTTTAAGGCAATAACTATTCTTAAAACCGTAAGGATCTCCATGCAGGGACGTAGCCACCTGATCGCGAGGGGGTGCGGCTGTGCTCCCTGGGTTTGTTGTCACCGGGGGTTCTCACATACATTTCCCATTTAATAATGAAATTCTAAATACACCTATTTGTCCACACCCAATACTTCTCCCCTCTAGATACGAGGACCCTACATCCGCATGTGTGCAAAAGTACACTATCTTTACTCCACCCACTAATTTACCGTACTTTTCGATCAGGCTTTTCTCCACCGGAAATCTAATAGACACCCATTTATTTACACCCAGATTCCCACTCCATCCAAAAAATCCGGCCCCCACAAGATACACTCTGGTCCAGTTACAGCCTCATAATCGTCAAATCAGTCAAGTAATACAACTCAGTGAAATCAACGGTCGTGTGCCAGCTCATCTAACCTAACCATCATTCTACTTTAATCTTCCTGCTCTCATCTCACATGTTTGCTAGTACTCTACTGCTACTATCCACTACAAGCTGGTGAAAAAAATATATATGTTTAAAAATGTTCTCAAATCAATTTTTAAAAAAAACAAAAAACAAGACTGCATCTTTGCTAAAATGAGTAAGGGGATAGTAACAATAAAGCAAACTCATTAGTCGATTCACATTAATTAGAAATCCCAATTTGGAGGGGGGTTTTTCTTCCCTTTTTGAGTTTATTTATTGGTTATTATAAAAATTTATGAGCATAGTTGAATTGTATGATATTGTTGGTGGCTTTGGGTGTTGAATTGTTGTCATTTTGTGGTTGGGTGTTGAATTGTTAAATTATAATTGGTGAGAGAGTATTTTCTGCCATGAAAGTCATCAAGAGTTCATTACTGATGTTGCTGATTTAGTGGTAGGAGCAACAGATATGAGTTCTTGTTATTTGTAGAGAGAAGACTGATCTCAGACACAGATCTGGATCTGAGATGACTCTTTTGTGAAGAGCAGGGGAAGGGGTACTGCTAGTAGCTGGCCGCCCTGAACACCTACAAAATCGTCTAGAAACACCAGGAGAGATCCCGGCGGCAGGCCATCCGATGATCTAGTCAGTCACTCGAAGAAATGAAAGCTAGGATTTAGGTGGAGAAAATTTTGTTACCTCTAAAGAGGGGGAGGGGGTCTGGTATTTATAAGGAGAGAGAGTGGGAGCCCTAACCCTAATGGGCCGGGTTGACCCGTTTCTCTGTGGGCCTGAACAAGCAGAAGACCCCTGGATCACCACGCCTGATGATCAGTGATTAGCGGATTTTGAGGGGATCAGACGGCTCTGATCGTGCTAGATTATTTACCAACATCAATTACATAACCGAATGTAAGATAAGATGATGAATGATTGTTTGGTGGCATTTATTGAAAGAGATGCATTAGATTGACAATGTAGATATCAGTCAATATTTTCAGATTATGAAGTCTCGAAGAATTTTATTGCTAAAGAAAATGGCAATTTAGTGATTTTAATAGTTTATAACATTTGGTATTAATATATGATGTTTTGAGGATTATAAATGTGTTTGTTATATAAAAAAAATTAATATTAAGTGTTGCGCCCCCGGATGAAAATCCTGACCACGCCACTGTCTCCATGTAGCCAGCTTCTAGATGAAAGTGGAAGTATCAGGAACCTTAGCCATCATAGTTGAGAACTAGTCAGACTCAGCCGCAAAGTAGCACCATAATAGGTATCTACTGGTTTAGAACACCAATTTCCTTCTGAATATGAAGAATGTTTTTTTTTCCTTTAACGTGGAGTATAGCAACCATATTTTATTAATAAGGGGTTAATAAAACATACCCAAAGTATTGTGCAAAATATAGTCTTGTACAAAAATTAAAATATAGTTCCTTCCCCAAACATGGGAGGATGCGACAATCACCGAAACATACATGAGAACATCATTACAAGTTTAACAACTCTAAGAAATCCCCCCCACCCACCCCAAACCCGGGGGTGGGGATCCTGTGGTAGTCGCACCACTCAGTCAAGAGTCGAACCGATTTAGACCTCCTCGTTGTCATACTCCGACCTGGAAAGCTCTGACAATCATCCCGCTTGGTTTGGTCGCAACAGCTATGACTTAGAAGAAAACAAAATACATAATATAAGTTAAATTAATAAAAAATATTATTACTAGTCTTAAGAAAAGTAATAGTTATTTTTATGAAGCCAAATAAATATGAAGAATGTTATTATATATGATGTTAATTATTCCACTGAACAGAAAGCCAAATAATGATGAGCATAAACTGTACACAGAATAATTTAAATTTAAGGAAGTGAAAAAAGTATCAATGATGACTCAATTAATCACACTTTATTAGTAGCACAATTTCATAAGTCAATGCATACCCAGAACATGATAAGCAAATACTAGTTGAATATCCTTTTGATTTTTTTCAAGGGGACTTCAACTATTATATGGCCGTTAGTACTTAATAAAACAATCTTGATGAAACATTTAGGAGTTAGACCAAAGTACATTAAATAACTAAACATAAATGATACTAACAACAGGAAGGCCATCCTACAAAAGCTGGCGAGAAATTTAAACATACCAGTGATCCAAACCATTGCCACTCTCTTTTGGGCTCTCCAAATATCTAGAATTCGAGATATGAAACCATTGCCACTCTCTTTTGGGCTCTCCAAATATCTAGAATTCGAGATATGAAGAAGTGACGTTCAATTAATTTTGATCAGGATAAAATTGAAAGAACTTGATTAGCCCTTACTGTAATAGCTTGGATTTACTTAGCAACAAAATGAAATTTAAAATTCAGACATTTGAAAGGGACCAATTTCAACTGAAGTACTTGAGCTACAGCTAGCAGTCAGTGAGTGTAACACCCCGGAACCCGAACAATGGAACCGTACATTATTCATAATACCAATACTTCAATTTCAATACATAAACATAATAAACATAGAAAAAAATTAGATTTTATTACCACATGTCCATAATACAGGAATTTTTAATTAACAGGCCTTCAAGATGCTACACTTGAGCATCACTGCCACATGGCAAACTCACCTGCAAAACCATAATCTGTGGGATCATCAGCTTGTGAGGCTAACGGAAAAATTACGACAACCTCAACTAACTTCCAAAACACAGTATAATAGAAGACAACCTGAAATAACGTGTATGTTGAATGTAAATGGAAATGTTCAATTATACAATGTCGTATGAGTGAATGTGAAACATAATTACTAGAGTGTCAAACGTACACTTAATATATTAATATGCACAATTAAAACATATTTTTCTAATTCACGCTTGTTTGGAACTCTATGCCGCCCATATAACATAGTTTCCGAATGTAAACTACTAACTTTTCTTCTCATTATAGAGTTCAATCTCTCGTTATGCAAACATATTCCAATGACAAAATATTCAAGATATAGGCATCAATGAATTACCCACTGCATCTATGGGTCATTTTGAGGGTACCGCTTGCAGGGCCGGCCCTGAGTTCCCTAGGGCCCGAGGCAAACTCCCGAAATGCGGGAAAATATATATCATCGAATAACAAGTTTACTCATAAGTATCAATTAGATATGCAAAATATAGTGAAAATCATCAATCAGATATGCATCCACATAAGTATCCACACGAGAAGCATACAAAAACATGCATAAAACTAATCAGATATTCAATATTCATTATTCAACTCATTAAACCCTAACATAAAATTGAGTAACAAATAGCTATCAATAAGGAACTCAGTCCACCGGACACCCACTGCACACAACACCCACTGCACTATTGGAATTAATTTTTGCAGTTTTTCGGGCTGGATTCCGGCAGGCTCCGGCCACCGGCGACGCCGGAAAATGAGTAGATTGCGATCCTCTCGACGAGTAATATTCCGTGGTATACTCACTTGCCAAAAACGAATTCTGTATGAATGAGAAATGTTGGTCCAAAGTTGGGTACTTGAAATGTACTAACTTGGCAACTTGGAGAAAATGGATAGTCCCATATCGAAAATTGGAAAAGATTTTTTCTAGTATATATACTAGAAAACTGGACTAAAGGCGTGGCCCGGGGGTTACCACTAACATGTAGTGGAGAGAGGACTTAGCCAAAATGACAAACACACGCGCGCGCGCCCGGCCCGGCCCGGCCCGGCTCCGGCTCCGGCTTCGGCTTGGTCTGGTCTGGCTTAAATTTTTTTTTTTTGCCCAGACAAAAATTTTTCTCCTACTGAACTGATAAGGCTTTTCAGATTCAGTAACTGGTACCATTACTCTGTAACAGCAGAGTAATGGCTCACCAGTTATGAATCTGAAGAGTCTCCATTACTCGTCTCCATTACTCTGCTGTTACAGAGTAATGGGCCTCTGACGAGTCTCCAGTCTCCATCTTCCTTTATAAAAGACTACTGAATCCAGACAGAGTCTTCTACACAGTCAGAGTTTTATTCTTCTTCTTCCTCCTCTTCTTCTCCTCTGAGTTAACTGAGAGTACATCACAGACAGCATTTCGCTGAATCTCTAAAGCAAGGGTATTGCTCTTCAGAGAAGGTACAGTTGTATCCTGGGAAGCAATTCACCAGCCACCGTCATACTACGGGGCGAATTCTGCTTTAAGGAGAGAGATTCTCAATCTCGACTCTGTGCAAAGTCTTTCGTTTCCTGTTTTCGTTTCCTATATTTCAGTTCTTTGCAATTGTTGTTGGGTTTTTTCATATTTATAAAATTGGGTTCCAACAATCTTAAAGCAGAATTTTTTTCTCACTGATTCTAACAGTTTTTGTGAAGTTTCATTTACAGGTGCTGTTATCGATCCCAAAAAAAACAACTAACAAGTTTTGTTTCGAACTATTTCAGATACGAACATGGAGAACACACAAAGTGATATTGCCAGTGGGCTTATCAGTGCTGAAACACCGGTGACCCAAAATGTGACTGCACAATCGGTTGCGGCACATTCGGTCGTTCTGCCCACGCACATAACAGTGGAGAAAAATAGGAGAAGTTCAATGGAACTGGATTCAAAAAGTGGCAAGGGAAGATGCAATTCTACCTTATCACATTAAAGCTGGACAGATTCCTCACTGAATCTGCCCCGATGCTGGCGCCAATGGATGCACACTCCGTTGCTGCAGTTGATGCATGGACTCAGTGCGACTACCTCTGCAGGAACTACATCCTGAATGGCTTGGTAGACCCCCTGTACAACGTCTACTGTGTCTTCAAGACGTCCGAACTTCTGTGGGGGTCCTTGGAAAAGAAGTACAAAACAGAAGATGCCGGGTCCAAGAAGTTTGTAGTCGGCAAATTTCTGGACTACAAGATGATTGACTCCAAAACTGTTATGAGTCAAGTCCAAGAACTGCAGGTTATAATGCACGACATTGCTGCAGAGAACATGACGCTGTGCGAACCATTCCAGGTTGCAGTGTTCATCGAAAAATTTCCACCTGGATGGAAAGACTTCAAGAACTATCTCAAACACAAGCGAAAGGAGATGTCTCTTGAAGACCTAATTGTCAGGTTGCAGATCGAAGAGGAGAATCGCAAGACTGACAGGTCCTATAGAAATCAGTCCATAGAAAAAGCCAACGTGGTGGAGCACGAATAGAATGGCAAGAAGAGAAAATTTCTGCCACAGGCCTCAAACAAAAAACCTCTTGCAAAGAGGTTTGCTGGGAAATACCATAAGTGTGGTAAGCTGGGACACAAAATTTCTGAGTGCCGCAGCAAGGACAGTAATCGTTCAGGAACAGGACATGTAAAAGGAAATGAAAAATCTCACGCACACATAGCTGAGAACTTGTCCACTGGTCTCTCTGACCTGGACCTCTGTGCTGTAGTATCAGAGGTAAATCTTGTGGGGAGCAATCCTCGTGAATGGTGGTACGATACTGGGGCCACCAAACATATCTGCTCGGACAAGGAAATGTTCACTTCATACCAGAAGTGCAACAAAGATGAAAAGCTGTTCATGGGAAACTCTTCCACCTCCAAAATTGAAGGAACATGGAAGATAGTGCTGAAAATGACTTCAGGCAAAGAACTAACACTCACAAATGTGATGCATGTTTCAGATATTAGAAAGAACTTGATATCAGGTTCTTTGCTAAGCAAGAATGAGTTTAAGGTTGTTCTTGTTTCTGATAATTTTGTATTGTCTAAGAATGGGATTTACTTGGGTAAAGAATATGTAAAGGATGGACTGTTCAAGTTTAATGTAATGACAGTCATCCCTAAAACTATTATTCCTGCTGTTCCCAATGTTAATGAAATAACTCCTATTGCCTATGTTGTTGAGTCTTCCTCTATTTGGCACGAAAGACTAGGTCATGTTAATGTCAATTCTATGCGTAGATTAATTAACATGAATTTGCTACCAAAATTTAAGGTAGATAACTCCGAAAAATGTGAAGTTTGCACGGAGGCCAAACTCACTAAAATGCTATGACGTTCTGTAGAAAGAAACAAAGAAACTCTAGGTCTAATTCACACGGATCTATGTGATTTAAAATATGTGCAGGCCAGAGGTGGCAAAAAGTACTTTGTAACATTCATAGACGATTGCACAAAATTCTGTTATGTATATTTGTTACATAGCAAAAATGAGGCTTTGGATAAATTCAAAGAATATAAACTTGAGGTTGAGAATCAACTTAGCAAAACGATTAAAATCGTTAGAAGTGATAGAGGAGGAGAATATGATGCACCATTTAACATGTTCTGCTCAGAACATGGAATAGTTCATCAGACAACTGCTCCTTACTTACCCAAATCAAACGGTACTGTTGAGCGCAAGAACCGAACTCTGAACGAGATGATGAATGCCTTATTGTTGAATTCTGGCTTACCCCAAAACATGTGGGGGGAAGCATTGCTGACTGCCAACTACATTCTCAATAAAATACCTCACAAGAAAACCGGCAAGACACCATATGAACTGTGGAAAAGTAACTTACCTTTGTATAAATACCTTAAAGTATGGGGGTGTCTAGCAAAAGTGGCAGTACCTAACCGGAAACAGGTCACCATCGGACCTAAGACGATTGATTGTATATTCATAGGCTATGCACACAACAGTAGTGCATATCGGTTCTTGGTATACAAATCAGATATACCGGATATCTATGTGAATACAATAATGGAATCAAGGAATGCTTCCTTCTTTGAAGACGTGTTTCCGTGGAAGGATACTACGTACCCCAAACGTACACGTGAACAAGGGAATGCAAGCACTTTCGTTGATGAACCAGAACATGATACTGATGAGCCTAGACGAAGCAAACGTGCTAGAACATCAAAATCATTTGGTCCTGACTTTGTGACGGTCTTTCTGTTAGAGAATGAGCCTAAAACTTTCAAGAAAGCCATGTTTATGCCTGATGCTCCTATGTGGAAGGAAGCAATCAAAAGTGAAATAGACTCAATTATGCAAAATCGTACATGGGAGTTAGTCGACTTGCCTTCTGGATGTAAAGCTTTAGGGTGCAAATGGATTTTCAAACAAAAATTGAAACCAGATGGTTCAATAGAGAAGCATAAGGCAAGACTTGTGGTACAAGGATTTAGGCAAAAGGAATGCCTAGATTTTTTTGATACATATTCCCCAGTTACAAAAATAACTTCCATAAGAATGTTGGTAGCTATTGCAGCTCTACGTAACCTGGAAATACATCAAATGGATGTTAAAACTGTATTTATAAATGGGGATTTAGAAGAAGAGATATACATGAAACAACCTGAGGGTTACGTTGTTTCTGGACAGGAAAAAAAAGTATGCAGACTTGTAAAATTCCTGTACGAACTGAAACAAGCTCCAAAGCAATGGCATGCATAATTTGACAATGTTATGATGTCAAATGGCTTCAAAATAAATAAATGTGATAAGTGTATTTACATCAAAGATACTCCAAATGGATACATTCTGGTGTGTCTGTATGTAGATGACATGCTCATTATTGGAAGCAATATTGACATTATCAAACAAACTAAGAGCATGCTTAGTGTCAAGTTTAATATGAAAGACTTGGGAGTTGCAGACGTCATACTTGGAATCATACTTTTTCTCAAGCTCATTATGCTGAGAAAGTACTTGAGAGATTCAAGAATTACTCCAATTGGACAGCAAAAAGTCCCGTCGATCCAAGTCTTCACTTGTTCAAAAACACAGGCAAAAGCATATCACAATTGGAATATGCACGTGTAATCGGTAATCTGATGTACCTAACTAATTGTACAAGACCGGACCTAGCACATTCGGTAAATGTACTGAGCCGATACACGAGTAATCCAGGACGAAGTCACTGTAAAGGAATAACTAGAGTATTGAACTACTTGCGACATACTCAGAGTTATGCGCTGCATTACACCAGATATTCAGCAGTACTAGAAGGCTACAGTGATGCCAACTGGATATCGAACTCCAAGAACTCAAAATCCACAAGTGGATATGTCTTCACACTTGGTGGTGCAGCTGTGTCATGGAAATCCTCTAAACAAACACTATTGGCCAGATCCACCATGGAATTTGAGTTTATTGCTTTGGATAAAACAGCAGAGGAAGCAAAATGGCTTCGAAACTTTTTAGAGGATATTCCTATGTAGGAAAAACCAGTGCCTGCTTTATATGTACACTGTGACAGCCAATCGGCTATAGCGCGGGCACTGAATTGTATGTATAATGGTAAGTCTTGTCATATAAGAAGGTGACACAAAACCATTAGACAACTGCTCTCAAATGGAGTAATCTCTATAGAATATATAAAATCGGCCGACAACCTAGCAGATTCATTTACTAAAGGTCTGTCGTGAGAGCATGTTGTGCGATCATCAAGAGGAATGGGTTTAAAGCCTATGACGAAAGAGGATACTTGATGGAAACCCTACCTAGAAATTGGAGATCCCAAGATCTAGGTTCAAAGGGACAACTAAATCTTGTTGAATCGACGGGAGCACTGAGAGATTAAAATCTCATACCCACTCTTATGATGATAAAACAGTGCTGCATGCAAAGAGTAGGATAAGCTTGGCTTTTAATGATTCCCATAGCTTTGAAATAAAAGTGGGGTATAGCATGATACTCTTTATGGACAATCACCTTGTGAGTGTGAAATAGAACCATTTCTAAGAGAATGAAGAGAGGCTACATTCTCCAAGTTCACTCACGATTAACCAGGGATGTTCACGGCCAAAATGAATACAACAAGAGAACTTAGTTCTGTGAGGAGATGAAACTGTGTGATAGTTATTGTCTAGGTTCACATCAAAGCCCGGGTAGTTCAAGACATCATGATCACTACCTGGTCAAGTGAATCTGATAGCTACTTACTAAGGGTGGTTCAAAGTTAAAAAATTACTACCATTCCTGATGCAGTGATTTTCCGATTGTACTCTCAGAGTTTTTCTGTCATGTTTTTTATTTTTCTGTCGTGTCTGGATTACATAGTCTGATAATTTCCATTTATGTGGGGGATTGTTGGAATTAATTTTTGCAGTTTTTCGGGTCGGATTCCGGTAGGCTCCGGCCACCGGCGGCGCCGGAAAATGAGTGGATTGCGATCCTCTCGACGAGTACTATTCCGTGGTGTACTCACTTGCCAAAAACGAATTCCGTATGAATGAGAAATGTTGGTCTAAAGTTGGGTACTTGAAATGTACTAACTTGGCAACTTGGAGAAAATGGATAGTCCCATATCGAAAATTGGAAAAGATTTTTTCTAGTATATATACTAGAAAACTAGACTAAAGGGCGTGGCCCGGGGGTTACCACTAACGTGTAGTGGAGAGAGGACTTAGCCAAAATGACAAACACGGCCTCGGCTTGGTTTGGTCTGGCTCTGGCTTAAATTTTTTTTTTTGCCCAGACAAAAACTTTTTCCCTACTGAACTGATAAAGCTTTTCAGATTCAGTAACTAGTACCATTACTCTGTAACAGCAGAGTAATGGCTCACCAGTTATGAATCTGAAGAGTCTCCATTACTCTGCTGTTACAGAGTAATGGGCCTCTGAAGAGTCTCCAGTCTCCATTTTCCTTTATAAAAGACTACTGAATTCAGACAGAGTCTTCTACACAGTCAGAGTTTTATTCTTCTTCTTCCTCTTCTTCTCCTCTGAGTCAACTGAGAGTACATCACAGACAGCAGTTCGCTGAATCTCTGAAGCAAGGGTACTGCTCTTTAGAGAAGGTACAGTTGTATCCTGGAAAGCAATTCGCCAGCCACCGTCACACTACGGGGTGAATTCTGCTTTAAGGAGAAAGATTCTCAATCTCGACTCTTTGCAAAGTCTTTCGTTCCCTGTTTTCATTTCTTGTATTTCAGTTCTTCGCAATTGCTGTTGGGTTTTTTCATATTTATAAAATTGGGTTCCAACATGCACCACACCCACCGGCCATCAGGCACCACCAGTTACCACACCCACAGACCCACTGGCCACTGTCCCACGAACTTGAGATTTAGATTTCGAATTTAGGGTTAGGGTTTCATATTTTGAAGGAAGTTGGTTGATTGGATTTAGGGTTGAGTCAAAATCAACAAGTTTGGGAGAAGAAAACAAGGATTGGGGAATTGGAGATGATTGGATTTGGGAATTGAGAGTTAGAGATTGTGAGAATAAAGAAATGGGAACAACGCAGTGCAGGCTAAGAAAGAGAATATGGTCGGGTTGAAAATTTGGGGAGAAGAAAGAGGGTACGGGTATAAGTGATTGAGTCGGATTTCGGGTTTGGGTTGTTGGGTTTGAATATGGATTTGAATGTGAGTATCGGGTTTGGGTATCTATTGATTTGAATGTGGATTTGTTTTAAATCACCCAAATTTAAAGCCTCAAATTCAATCAAGCCCAAACCAAAATAAATTTTTTAAAAATGTTAAAGGCCCAAATAATTATTTTTGGGGGCCCCTTAATAACAATATAATTTTTTTACACGCAAAATGCATCCCTATATTTTCAAGGAAAATAAAAATTTAGGGAGGCCCTAAAATTGCAAAAAAAATCGGGTGCCTCGCGAGGGGGGGTTGCCTCACCACTCGCTAAGAGACAGAATGTGAATATATATCACACTCCAGGCGTTGTGAGTATCTCTCATCTCCCTAAATTTCTAGGCAACAAACCACATCAACTGGTCATCCTGGGGTACATCCTCGATCACGAACATCCTATGAGTTTTAGCTTTCCTCCAGAAAACACTGGAGATTTATCTCACTCCACAGATCATTCATGTGCTTATACCTCACGTTCAACCTTGTTTCGTCGTGTCTCCTTCTAGTGCCTAATCCTTAAGTATAAAATGCACAAAGTTTCCTTCCAAACCTAATGATCCAATTCCGGTCTTTTCTCATTAATTCTCAGGTAATCCTGGTCACAAATTGACACTACCTCACTCCTCAACCGGAGTCACCAAGTTTTTCGGGATTCGGACCTCATTTAGGTTATAGTATCACCCCTTGGTATCAACATCAAGTCACAATCAAGTTTTATACTTGACCCATACTAGTGCTAATGTAGCACTAAATTATTTCTTCATATCGCACACATCTTAGTACAATTCTTACTCAACTAATATTATGAGTATGCCACAAATTTTATTACATCAAAATAGAGAATTACATTCTAATCAAATTAATCTCAAATTCTTATGACGTCAACTGAGAATTATTACATTCAAACATTATTAATCATAATACAAAGACAACATTTTTTTATCATATTGTTCGATTCTTGATATGAAACATGGAATACACATACTACATGATATATGTTCTAAAATTCCTATTACTACATCGATATCTACTTCAAACATATAATTGTCTTCTAAAAGTATTTTCAATTCATTTATTCATACATCTATTAACTTCAAGAAATCCATTATATTTTCAAAGCATGCAATCCTATCAAATTAATAAAATTCGAAGAGATTATCACCCACCTCTAATTGCTTCTGAGTTCGACTGCTTATAGGCTCCGACGAAAAGCTCCAACACCAAGCTCGATAGACTTAACTGATCGGAGGAGTATCCCGTTACTGGCAGTCAGCGAAGGGCGGGAACATCAACAATAGCGGAGACAACAACGATATGGGTGTCAAGCTTGGTTTTGAATAAAGGCTGTCGGGTTTGGAATGTATTAGATTGGAGTTGTCGAGTTTGGATGGGATTGGAGTTGTCTGGTTTGGATTGTATTGGAGAGGAGCTAAGGTAGAGACGGAAGTTATCGGGGGCTGTCGAAGGTGGAGGAGATGGGTTTCAGAGGGCGGCAGTGGAGGGGATGGTGATGATGATGAGTTGGGTTTAGGCGTGGGGTGGGGCTTGAGGTTCTTGGGGATTAATTAGGCTTGGGTGCTGCCAATGTGTGGGGAGGGGCTGGTTTAAGGGCTTTTTATAGCCATAGGAGGGGGGAGGGGCTGAAGGGTTGAAGTGGGGCTAAAAATTTGGGGAAATTGGGAGGTGAAGGATTGTAATCATGGGCTGAAACTGAGGGAAAAGTGGGGAGGTGGATGTGGGGGGTTTGCAACTATTAGAAACAGAGAAGGCAACGGGGGTCGGGTCGGGTTTCGAAGTAGTTTGGGTCAGTGTTACAATATCAATAAAGTTTCCACTTCCCGGATTTATGTGCACAGCTGCAGTAAAATGAACTTTTTCAGAGCTAGAGAAGTCTGATTGGGCTGTATCTCTAAAAACTTCTAGTTTCTCTCCCTTCAAGTTCCACCACCTAATTCTTGAGTTCCTAATATCCTTCCTTGCATATATGTATTTCTCAATCTTAACATCCAATACCATTAATCAATGTTGTGAGGTTAAACACTCTCCCAGTATAACTTTACAATCTTTACATGTCAAGCGATTCACCTTTCTAATGATGAAAAAATAAATCTAGCTCTTATTTGCCCCGTTTTTAAAGGTTATCAAATGTTCATCTCTCTTCCTAAAATAAGTATTTGCTAGTATAAGATCATACGAAGCCGCAAAATCTAATAAAACCTCTCCACCATTGTTCTTATTTCCAAATTCATGTCCTCCATGCACCCTCCCATATCCCATATTATCTTCTTCTACATGTCCATTGAAATCTCCTCCTATAAATAGTTTCTCACTTAAGGGTACTCCTCAAATTATCTCATCCATATCTTCCCAAAATTTATTTTTAGCTTGTGCATCTAATCCTACTTGAGGTGTATAAGCATTAATGATATTAATTATATTTTCCCCTAATACAAGCTTAATTTGTATTATTCTATCCTCTTTCCTATTAACACCTACTACATCTCTTTTGAATTTCTTATCTACTAATATTCCTACTCCATTTCTATTTCTAATTTTACCGGTATGATATAATTTAAAATCACCTATCTCTTTAGCTTTCTCCCCTACGCACTTTATTTCTTGTAAACAAGCTATATTAATATTCCTTCTAATCATGGTATCTACTAGTTCTATACATTTTCCTGTCAATATTCTTATATTCCAAGTCGGTAACCTAAGTCTATTTCATGGACTAGCTTCTTTACCCACACATGTCCAAATTGGTGCAGGAACTCTTGCCCATTTTTCACCACCCTCGAGAGCCGGTACGACGCTCCTTACACATTTTTCGAAGCACCCGGAGGCGGACACAACGCATCGCTTCCATGGAATGCCCTAGCATTTGCGCATATAATTTTAAGATTCATGTTCATAGGATTTGACAAAAAATTGTGTTGGCTATCAACTGCCTAACGCAACCATTTTCTTTACCTGGTTTGTGGCCGGATTCCTGACTTGGGATAGGCAATGGCGGAGTTAGGTACTTCTCCCATGATCCTTTAAAATCCAATAAACACATGTGGAGCATGTCTTCTAAAGTTTTGTTGACCATTTCTGTCTGATTGTCTGTCTGGGAATGAAAAGTTGTACTGAAGGAGGTCTTTGTGCCCAAAGTTAATTGTAGACTCTTCCAAAATCTTGAAGTGAATCTCGCGTCTCGATCTAAAACTATCGTCACATGTATTCCATGCAACCTGATGATCTCCGAAACATACAACTCCGCCAACTTTTCCATCGACGGTATAATCTTCATAGCTAAGAAATGAATAGATTTGGTCAACCGGTCTACTAGTACCCATATAGTATCAATTCCTCATGGGATTCTGGGTAAACTTGTGATGAAATCCATGCTGATTTGTTCTCATTTCCACTCTGGAATGGGCAACAATTGTAGCAAACCTCCAGGCTTCTGGTTTTCCACCTTGACTTTCTGACATGTGAGGTATTTGGCTACAAAGTATGTTATATCTCTCTTGATTCCTGACCACCATAAATGTTGTTTGATGTCGCTATACATTATGGTACTCCCTGGGTGTATCGACAATAAAGTGGTGTGTATCTTGTAGAATGTTTTCCTTGAGATCTGTCCCTTCTGGCACACAACCTCTCTCCTAACCAAAGTACTCCGTCCTTCACATGGAATTCTAATAATTTGCCAACAAGAACTTGTTCCTTCATCTTCTGTATTTCCGGGTTGAACTTCTGACCTTCGATGATCTCTGATCCCTCCCTCATAGTAGATTGAAGTCTCAATTGTGCTAGGTTTTCCTTCACTAAAAATCCTAGGTTTTTCTGTCAATGCTAGACTTGGAAGCCTTATATACCCTCGATGCATAATGATTTTAAATGTTGCGCATATAATTACGACAAACAGAGACATGAAGGAACACAAAGTCACTTATTAGAGAATAGTGGTCAACAAAGCACGCAAACTCCCATCTCCCATTATATTATAGCAGCAATTCTCCCATACTTATCCCTTTATATAGTAACCTAAACATCAAGATTCCTGTAAAACAAATAGACTGCGGTCTTCTCAACCAATTGACATAAGCCAACTTGGGCCATAATTTCAAGAACTGGAAGTATAATGCGAATCCAGCAGCGTTTATTGATTATAAACAATTCATTTTGATTATCTGTTGAGAAAACTCATAACATAAATGATGTTACTCTAAATGATAACCAAAACAAAACTTCCATTTAAGTAACTAACTGATGTGTGCACTGCATTCTGGTAGCAGAACTGTGTTTCTCCAAATAATATAGACTATGAAAAGCACACAGAAATTAGGGTATGTTGAGAAAAACCAATATATACGAAACATTTAGAGGAATTCTACTTAGTTACATACTTACATTCCCAAACATCTCAAACATCAGTAGATTGAAAGATGATAACTAGCGCAGTTGAAGATGAGTACATCAAACAAACATTTCATTTAACAACATGGTCATTCTTTGAATAGAAGTAAAATAAAGTCTTTGGGCTAGTAACTATAAAAGAAATTCTTCCATTGCAGTGGTCGCTGAGTAGATAGCAGATGGAACTAGCGACGCCTTCTGTAGAATGGGTTATCCTCCTTTTGAACTCTACCAGCTGCAATAAATTTTATGTAAGAATCCATGCACGCTTCCTAAAGAATGTAAATAATTGGGAGGTCAAGTTTCATACCAGGAAGATTAACACCTTCGTTCGCTTCAGCATCAGCATCAACATTACTACCCTAAAAAGCGAACATGACCATGGTCAAACAGGGACGGGAAAATATATATATATTACTCGAAATAGAAGAAATCAGTAAGGAGAAGTGGAGTTTGAAGATAAGGTTCATTGACAATTGACTATAAATTCTTAGGAGAATATGAAATTTTACTTTATTTGAATGGTTGCAATTATTTCAAGAATTCTACAATAGGCAAAATTTACAATTTTATAACCAATATTTACTATCCTGATGGTGTTTCAAAGTGTTGTACTTAGTTTTAGTGCAAGACCACATATAATATCATCTTGAATATCAACTTAGGGAAGTAGACAAAGAGGACGGTTCATTTCCTTTTCCTTTTTTATTGTGAGAACTGGTGTAGCCTGATGAGAACGGGATTTGAACTCCACACCTCTTGCTCGTTGACAAGAGGATTTACCAATGTGCTTCAGTAGAACTAGCAGTTCATGTCTTTTTGATAATACATAACTTCAAATTTGATTGCAGTTATACACAAACATAATAAAACCTGCAACTTTAAAGTAATTTTTACTAACTGAATTGCTTCAACACAAAATTTTCCAATTTACAGCACCCATCAATTTATTTTCCCTTATTATATATTCAAAAATTTCTTTTAAATTGAGTTCAATTCTGCTAGCTAACTTTTTGCTAACTGATGGGTGCGGTAAACTAAATACATATCTGAAGGGAAAGAAGACGAAATTGAGTTCAATGAAGGTTTATAATTTTAATCTAGAATCGGAAATGGTTTTGCTAGCTTGAACAAGCATTTCATGTATTTTTTATAATACATATCTGCAAATTTGATTTCAGTTATACATAAACATAAAAAAACCTGCATCTTTAGAGTATTTTTACTAGCAAAATTGCATCAACACAAAATTTCCCAATTTACAACATTCCCACCAATTTATTTTCCCTTAATATATTTTTGTATAGTTCAATGAAGGTTTATAATTTTAATCTAGAATAGGAAACGGTTCCGCTAGCTTGAACTAGCATTTCATGTATTTTTTATAATACATATATCTGCAAATTTTATTTCAGTTATACATAAACATAATAAAACCTGCATCTTTAAAGTATTTTTACTAGCTGAATTGCTTCAACACAAAATTTCCCAATACACAACATTCCCATAAAAAAAATTCCCTTATATATTTTTGCATAGTTCACCACTAGCTTGAACTAGCATTTCATGTCTTTTTGATAATATAAATATCTGCAAATTTGATATCAGTTATCTATATAATAAAACACAAAGAAAGCTATTAAGTGGCTCACCTTCAATCCCCCAAAATCAAAGGCCCAGATCTAACCTCACAAAACACATCCCCCCCCCCCCCCCCCACCCAAAAGTTTGATATCAGTTATCTATATAATAAAACACAAAGAAAGCTATTAAGTGGCTCACCTTCAATCCCCCAAAATCAAAGGCCCAGATCTAACCTCACAAAACACATTCCCCCCCCCCCCACCCACCCCCACCCACCCAAAAGTTTGAGAAAACCACACAAACGGCATCAAAAATTTATAAAACTTTCTCACTTGGTCTAATTCACGTAGTGCAAACCACCCGAACTTGTAGAAGTGAGTTTCGACTCACGGTTTGCGAGATACGACCATATATCGCTTTATTAGGTTTTTTTTAACCAAAAGTGATACACGGCCGTATATCTCGAACCGAGATTCGAAAACCACTTCTACAAGTTGGGGTGCCTTGTGATGCGTGAGATCAACCTACTGGCAAAGTTTCGTATTTTTTGGAGTTCGTTTGCAAGGTTTTCAACTCTAACCGCACTAAAAATATTGTAAGTCATTAACTTATAATGCGAGGAACGTGAGAAAACCGCACAAACGGCATCCAAATTTTATAAAACTTTACAACTTGGTTGAATTCATGTAGCGCAAGCCACCCGAACTTGTAGAAGTGAATTTCAACTTACGGTTTGCAAGATACGTCCGTATACCGCTTTATTAGGTTTTTTTAAACCAAAAGCGATACACGACCTTATCTCGAACCGTGAATCGAAACCCACTTCTACAAGTTGGGGTGGCTTGTGGTGCGTGAGATCAACCTACTGGCAAAGTTTCGTATTTTTTGGAGGCCGTTGACAAGGTTTTCTAATCTAACCGCACTTAAAAAATTCTAAGTCACAAACTTATAATGCGATAAACATGAGAAAACAGCACAAACGGCATCCGAAAATTATAAAACTTTTCAACTTGGTCAAATTCACGTAGCGCCAGCCACCCGAACTTGTAGAAGCGAGTTTCGAGTGACGGTTTGCGAGATACGGCCGTGTACCGCTTTACTTGGTTTTTTTTCAACCGAAAGCGATACACGGCCGTATCTCTCGAACCGTGAGTCGAAACTCACTTCTACAACTTGGGGTGGCTTGTACTACGTGAGACCAACCTACTCGCAAAGTTTCGTATTTTTTTACGGTCGTTTGCAGGGTTTTCAACCATAACCGCACTGAAAAGTTTCTAACTAATTTCGTATATACAATTCTAGTTCTACAAATTACTAACGCAAACAATAAATTTCGGCAATTGAATATACTAAAAGTCAACCCAATTCTACATCTACAATCTACTAAGGCAAATAAATTTTTCTCCACTTTCTAAATAATTTAGTATACACAAATTGAAAAATAAACACAAATATATCTATTAGATTAAGAAATAATCAACACCTTACAAAATAAGTCCGAATTAACCCAAAGATTCAATTTGGGGGAGAACTAGGGTTTCGATTTGGTTTCGAAGAGGGGATGAGAGAGTAGGGTTTCAAAGGATTAAGGAGAGAGGAGGGGGAGTGGACAGAGGTTTAGATCAAGGATTAGGGGGATTAGGGTTTTTTTCGTTTTGGGTTCGTCGAAGAAAGAAGAAAGAGCGAGAGTGAGAATCGTCGAAGAAGACGATCTGAATGCAGATCTAAATGAATATAGATTGCCTTAACCCGTTCTTAGGAAGGACGGGTTAAGGCTATTTTTTTTTATAAAATTTAGCCTTAACCCGTCCTTCCCAATGACGGGTTAAGGCAAATTTTTATAAAAAAATATATGGGCCGTTGGATCAAAGATCCAACGGTCCAGATCAAAGTTTGCACAAGTCTGTGCACACGGACCCGTTTGCAACGGAAGAAAACTATATATATATATATATATATATATATATATATATATATATATATATAGAGAGAGAGAGAGAGAGAGAGAGAGGAGAGAGAGAAATCTTCGGTTGCACACTACTTTGGTGAGCACTCCATGAACACTCACGAAATAGAGCACCTATGAAAAATCCGAACCGCTCATATTGTTCAATATGCCTAAGATAGCCTAAAAATAAAAAATCAAGTAATTTGAAGTTCGTTTGCCCATGATTTACATCATCACAAAATTGTATGGCTAAAAATTCTAACAGCATGATGGATGGGCAAATGAACTTCAAATTACTTGATTTTTTATTTTTAGGCTATCTTAGGCATATAGAACAATATGAGCGGTTCGGATTTTTCATAGGTGCTCTATTTCGTGAGTGTTCACGGAGTGCTCACCAAAAGTAGTGTGCAACCGAAGGGGACTATATATATATATATATATATATATATATATATATATATATATATATATGGGAAAAAGGGGTATGAGCAACTTGCTCATTTAGTAAATGAGCAATTGATGATGTGGCAAACATGTGATTGGAAAATCCTTAAAGGGTTAGTTGTCCAATGTATCACATGCATGCCACATAATCAATTGCTCATTTACTAAATGAACAAGTTGCTCATATCCCTTTTACCCTATATATACTAGTATCATGCACGTGCGATGCACGTGGAGGAAGAAGGGAAAAGACAAAAAAAAAAGGAAAATAATTCCCAAACTGATCCACTGACGAAAATATGTACCAAACTGGGCCACTTTCGCACGTGCACGCGGGGAAGAAGGAAAAGGACAAAAAAAGGAAAATAATGTCCAAATTGATCAACTGCCGAAAATATTTACCAAACTGGTCCACTTTCGAAATTATTTACCAAAATGGGTCACCTGGCTTCAAAATGACAAAAACAAAAAAAAAAAAATCAACGACAAATACCACTAAGGCCTTCTCCCATTATAATAGTAGAGATATATATATATATAAATATATATATATATATATACACACACTTATGGAAACATGGACTTTTATACCCCAATTTATAATTATTTTTCAACATATACTAATGAAAATATAGTCTTTTATTTATAACTAATTATTGTCATACTATTCAAATTTGAGCTATATAATTGTTGATTTACTGTTTACAATGCTTTTCATATAATGTATTGTTCTGAATACGTGTCATAGGCATGTGCCCACGAGCAAATCTAGTACATAAACATAATAAAACCTGCATTTTTAAAGTATTTTTACTAGCTAAATTGCTTTCAACACAAAATTTTCCAATTTACAGCATTCCCATCAATTTTTTTCCCCTTACTATATTTTTGCATAGTTCAATGAAGGTGTATAATTTTAATCTAGAATAGGAATCTGTTCCACTAGCTTGTACTTGTTAGATAGCAGAGAAATAGATGATAGCCAGAAGCCTGCTCACACAATAAACCTACTTTTACATACACCTTAATTTTAGAGCCGGGGTGATCATCAAAGATCAACTCGGTGGGGAAAACTCCTTTCGCACATATAGAAAGATGGATGATTATGCTGTAAGTACACAAAACGTTCTCTCCTTGCCACGAGCTGGACTTTAAACAAAGGAATGAAACGAGTGCAACATTGATGTGACAATAAAAAATTAGGCCCACGGGCAAACTGGTCCAGACCCGGCCCAGCAAGGTCTCAGACCCGTTTGCATGCCTATAAGTACCAGGCCCCCTCCTCTCTCCAAAGTAATCAATCTTTCCCTTCTGAAACCCTAGCTACTGTTGCTTTCCAGTAACTGACTAGACCGTCGGAGGGTTTGCCACCGGGATCTTTCCTAGTGTTTCTAGGCCGAGTGCAAGTATACGAGACCGAGCCGAGCCCCCCAGATCCGAGCCGAACTGCTAGATCCGAGCCGAGCATCCGACCTTCACCTCACTCCCGCTACTTCCGGGCCGTTCCTAGCCGAGGGTCGGGCGTATAGCCAGTACCGCGACTTCCACTAAAACAAATTGAGAGAACTCACACCTGGTGCAGCCACCCTAAAAAACAAAACGCATCAGGTTGGCGCCGTCTGTGGAAAACCTCGGTACTGACCCCAGTCCGATCCCGGTCATTGACGTCATCCCCTCAATCCGAGCTCTCGAATGGCACCCAGGGCCAGAAGAGCTGTCACCTCTGCACGTCGTCCGGATGCTCCTCCCCAGGACATCCCCGCCGACACTCATGGATCCAACCATCCGAGGGTCAACGGCGAACCCGGACCGGGCGCTTCTCGCTCGGTCGCGACCGACCTACGTCGGTTCATTCAGAACCGACAAGCCTGCCGAACAAGAGAAGGGGCCGCTTCCAATTCGGTCTCGAACCATCCCAGACACCCATCCCGGGAACAGAGGTCGGAGCTCAGTCGCGCCCACTGAAGGCCGCCACCCCAATGCGATCCGGCCAGACAAGCTTCAGTCACCCGCCGTAAGTTCCAAAACTTCCGAAACGAGATCCTGGAGGCCATCATAGGGACCCCCGATTACGAGACGCTACACCGCTCTCACTCTCGGTCGGATGCCGGAGCTAGCGAGTCTCGCGGCCTAACCCGCCCGCCAGAGCGTGACGAGGATGTCCTGCGACGCCTACAGAAAAAGGAGAACTGCCTCGACCACTTCGGCGAGGGCGGCCTAAGGGCGGCTCAGGGTCATAGGCCGACCTGACCTCCTTTCTCCGCTAAAATCTTGCAAGCATAAATATCAAGGAACTTTCGGCCTCCCCAGTTCAAGACTTACGTCGGCAAGGGTGATCCTGCTGATCACATGGATGATTTCAAGACCCTCATGATGATTCATAGCGCTTCGGATCCCCTCCTATGTCGTGCCTTTCCAGCCACCCTCCGGGGTCCGACTCGGGAATGGTTTTCTAAGCTCATCCCCGGCTCGATCTACTCGTTCGAACAGCTGGAGGCCAACTTTCTTGCCCACTTCGTGACCAGCAGGAAGGCCGAGAAGACAAGCGCGTCCCTACTGGACCTCCGACAGAAGGAAGGGGAGTCACTCCGACATTTCGTCCGGAGATTCACTGCTGAGGCGAGGTCTGTCTCCTCCCTTGACTCGGAGGTCACCTCGGCAACCTTCCGGCACAACATCTGACACAGCCAGCTGAAGGAGTCCTTGGCCAAGAAGCCTCCCCTCGACTTCCCTGACCTGCTCAATCGGGTCGAGAAGTACATTCGGGCCGAGGAGGCACTAAATCCCGAGGACGCCAAAAAGGTCCCGGGGAAGGGGAAATGCAAGGCCGATGAGGCCGAGCCAACCAAGAAAATTTCGAAAGACGGGACCGGCATGAAGAGGGTCCCTCCGATCCCGTGTTTTTGAGAGATAAGACGCCACTAACACAAAATGTGTCGGTCATCTTATTAGCGATCAAAGACAGGGACCTCGTCCAAATGCCCCCTCGGCCAACCAGCAACAAGAAAAGGGACCAGCGGTTCTACTGTCGTTTCCACCAGGACAACGGGCACGACACCGACTATTGTCGGGCCCTGAATGACGAAATCGAGGCCCTCATCCTACTTGGGTATCTCCGAGAATTCACCTAGGAAGACGCCCGGGACCGGAGGGATACGAGGAACCGGAGGCCTTCTCCTCCTCGCGCCCCCAAACAGCGTCCCGAGCGGGACCCGGAGCCCAAAGAAACCGGAGGCCAAGCCATTCTACACTATGTTCATTGGGGGCCCATGGGAGGAGATTCTAGTACTTCCCGAAAGGCGTTCGTCCGAGAGGTGAACGCCGTCCGAGACCTCCCTTCCCCCCAGGTCCAACAGCTCCCTGTCTCCTTCTCGGGGGAAGACTTGGAGGGGCTCCGGCTCCCGCACTGCGATGCGCTCGTCGTCAGCCTTGTCATGGCGAACTACGAGGTTTGTCGGATCCTCGTGGATAACGGGAGCTCGGTGAACATCCTTTTCCGGGAAGCATTTGAGAACCTCAAGCTCCCCCGAGACAAGCTGAAACCAGCCGGGTACACCCTGCACGGGTTCTCCGACGTCCCGGTGCCGATAGAGGGGATCGTGACCTTGGATGTCACTGTCGGTACGACCCCCCACAGACGGACCGAGTCGATGGACTTCATGATTGTGAACGTCGAGGCGGCTTACAACGCCATCCTCGGCCGACCAGGACTCTGCTCCCTCCAGGCTGTTCCCTCGGCCTTCCACCTGAAATTGAAGTTCCCCACCAAGTCAGGTGTCGGGGTCATTCGGGAGAACCAAGAGGCAGCACGATCATGCTATATGACGGCCGTCGGGGGCAGTGTGTTTTCCCTGGACGTCGTCAAACTGCAACCCGAGAGGAGCCAACCGGAGCCCGAACCTACGGACGAACTAGAAGAAGTCTCGTTCGAGACGAAAGACAAGTCAAAATTGTTCCGCGTGAGCTGCTCCCTTGCGCCCGACCTAAAGTCCGACCTAATCAACTGCATTCGCCGCAACGTCGACCTCTTCGCTTGGAAGCATTCCGACATGCCCGGGATCTCCGAAGACCTGATCATGCACAGACTAAGCGTGGTCCCTGACTCGAAACCAATCGTCCAGAAGCAACGTAAATTCGCCCTAGAAAGGCAGCAAGCTGTGAAAGCGGAGGTAGACAAACTGTTGTCTGCCCGGTTCATCCAAGAGGTCAGCTACCCCGAGTGGTCGGCGAACGTCGTGATGGTGAGAAAGACAAGCGGGAGCTGGAGGATCTGCGTAGACTTTACGGACCTCAATAAGGCATGCCCCAAAGATTCGTTCCCACTCTCCAGCATCGATGCTCTGATCGACGCAATGTCGGGTCACGAGCTCCTGTCCTTCATGGATGCCTTCTCAGGCTACAATCAGATCCGAATGTTCCTCCCTGATATAGCCAAGACGTCCTTCGTCACCGACCAAGGTCTCTACTGCTACCGGGTTATGCCCTTCGGGCTGAAGAATGCCACTGCTACCTATCAGAGGCTTGTTAACCGAGTCTTTAAGGACCGGATCGGTCGCACCATGGAGGTGTACGTCGACGACATACTTGTCAAAAGCCAGCAGGGACAAGACCACGTCGCTGACCTGGAAGAGGCCTTTGGCGTCCTTCGGACCCACAATATGAGGCTCAATCCGGCCAAGTGTGCATTCGGCGTCTCCTCGGGCAAATTTCTCGGGTTCGTCATCAGCCAGCGTGGCATCGAGGCGAACCCCGAAAAGATCCGGGCCATAATCGACATGGCCCCTCCGAGGAACATCAAGGAAGTCCAGCGGCTTACAAGGAGACTGGCGGCCATCGGCCGTTTCCTCTCCAAATCCGGAGAGAAGTCCCTCCCATTCTTCAAAGCTCTGCACGGAACCGGAGGCTTCGAGTGGGGCACTCAGCAACGGGAGGCGTTAACCCAATTGAAAAAGTACCTCTCCAACCCTCCGCTCCTGAGCAAATCCGAGCCGAGCGAGCCTCTATGGCTTTACCTTTCGGCCTCGGAAAGTGTACTTAGCGTTGTTCTCATTCGAGAAGAAGACGGAGTCTAAAAGCCGTTGTACTATGAGAGCAAGGTCTTGCTCTCGGCCGAGACCAGATATACGAAAATGGAGAAGGTGGCATACGCCCTGATCATGGCCGCGTGGAACCGCCCCTATTTCAGGTACACTCAATTCAGGTCCTCACGAACCAACCTCTGAAGGTCGTCCTCGACAAGCCCGAAAGCTCCGGCCGCCTGGTCAAGTGGTCGATCGAGCTCAGTCAGTACGACATCGGCTATCAACCAAGGACGGCAATCAAGGGACAGGCCCTCGCCGAATTCATCACGGAATGCACCATCACCGAGCCACTCGAAAGAGGGGAAGCCGACCAGACATAGGAAGTTTACGTCGACGGCTCTTCATGCGAGTCGGGGAGCAGTGCGGGCATCATTTTGCGAGGACCCAACAACTTCCTTCTCCAATATTCTCTCCGCCTCAACTTTTCGGCCTCTAACAACGAGGCGGAATATGAAGCTATGATCGCGGGACTCACCCTAGCACACCAGGCAGGCACCAGACAGATAAGGGTCTTTAACGACTCTCAGCTCGTGGTCAATCAGATCACCGAGGAGTACGAGACCCGCGATGATCGGATGATCTGGTATTTGGCTGTGGTCCAGCGGCTCTTAACATCCTTTGACGACTCCACGGTCCTAAGGATCCCAAGAGAGCAGAATGCCCAGGCTGATGCCCTGTCGAAGCTAGCCTCCTCGTCCTTTGAAGGACTCGACCACATCGTTCTGATCGAGGTGCTCCTAAAGCCGAGTATCAACCTCCCCCAGACCCTCTGTATAGACGACGGAGCTCAGCCTGACGATTGGACTACTCCCATCCGGAAGTTTCCTAATCAAAGGAGAGCTCCCCGAAGACCGAGCCGAGGCAAGGCAGATCAGGGTCTGCTCGGTAAGGTTCGCCATGATCAGCGAAACCCTCTTCAAACGCTCGTACACAACAACGGATGGGAGACCCTATCTCCACGAAGAGATTGGCATGTGCCACATGGGGAGTCGGTTGCTCGCCCGAAAGGCTCTGAACCACAGGTATTACTGGCCCACGATGTTGCAAGATGCCCTGACCTGGTCAAAAAATGTGGTCCTTGTGAAAGATTCTCCACGGTAAGAACGGTTCCACAAGCAAACCTCTGCCCCCTGGCCAGTCCGACCCCCTTTGCTATGTGGGGGATGGACCTGGTAGGCCCCTTTTCAAAAGCGATGGGCCAAAGGAAGTTCTTGATAGTAGCGATCGACTACTTCACAAAGTGGATCGAGGCCGAGCCCTTGGCCACAGTGTTCTAAATGGCGTCAGCTTTGGACGCCTAGGCGGCACCTAGGCACTCAGATGGAGGAGAACGAACCGCCTTTGTATTAGGCGGTGGTCTAGGCGGTTAGAGGCGATTAGGCGGCCGTCTTGTTGAGTATGCATCTGTGGCGCCGATCAGGCGTCCGCCTGATATCCAATGCCCAGACGTTTTTTATTTTTTAAAATTTTAAACACTATAAAATAACACAAAAAAAAGAACTACTATTAATCTATTAATCTGTTATATACCATGTATGGATCTTAAATAGTAGTGGAATTGTTTTTACTTTTTTTAGTATTATTGGTGATGGATTGCACATATTACACCTATTACACATTAAAATAGCATATGTTACACATATTACATCTATTGGCATATTGCACATATTACAATTGGACAATTGTTTTCTTTTAATTGCACATATTACACATTAATTGCACGAGTAAGTTTTTTTTATGCATAAACACCCTTTAATTACACATTACACAAGAACATGATGAATATTTGCAATTGGATTGCATAATTATACTTACGATTGAAGAATAGGGCTGAAATTAACTAAATCGGCAAAATAAATTCAACCGCCTAGGTACTGCCTAGGCACCCTAGGCGCTAGGCGCCCCTTGACCGAACCGTCACCGTCTGACGCCGTTCACAACCTTGCTTGGCCACGATCACCGAGCAACAAACTCAGCAATTCTTCTGGAAACACATCATCTGCCGGTTCGAAATTCCGCACATACTCATCACGGATAACGGAACCCAGTTTGCAGGTAAAAATTTTAGAAAGTTCTGCAAGGATTTTGGAATCCAGCAATGCTTTTCCTCGGTGTGCCACCCGCAGTTGAACGGTCAGGCCGAGAACGCGAACCGCCAGATCCTTGGCGGTTTGAAGAAACGGCTTGATAATTCTTCCAAGAGATTATGGGTCGACGAGTTGCCGAGCGTTCTCTGTGCCCATCGAACGACGAAGAGGATCCCCATGGGAGAATCGTCATTCAATCTGACTTACGGCACGGAAGCGGTGATTCCCCTCGAGATCGGGCTCCCATCGCCCCGAATCATGGCGTTTGATGAAGAAAGCAACTCGGCGCAACTGCGTGCCGACCTGGACCTCATAGACGAGGTCATGGGGAAATCCGCCATCAAAAGGAGCACATACCAGCAGAGGATCGAGAAGTTCTACAACAAAAGGGTACGTCCCACCAACATCAAGCTAGGGGACCTCGTCCTTCGAAAGCTGGCAGTATCTAACCTCGGCCAAAGAGGAAGCTGGCTCCAAACTGGGAAGGCTCATACAAAGTTTCTGAGGTTGTACGTCCGGGCACGTACCGCCTTACCGACCCGGAGGGCAAGGCCGTGAAGAGACACTGGAACGCGGAGCACCTTATCAAATTCCTCGAAGGGGAGAATTAGCACCTCGCATAGCCCTTGTAGATACCCCTCTGTAAACTCCAAGATGTAATCGACACCTCGTGCCTTGTTTTGTAAAGTCAATATGATGTAACCATTTACCCCTCTTGACCTCATGCCTTGTTTTGGGCTCGGCTCTCAGATGGTACCGCGAGCCACAAAATCTTCTCCTACAAGCTTGAGGCTCGGTGCGCAGATGGTACCGTGAGCCATAAAAGCTTCTCCTACAAACTTTCGGCTCGGCGCTCAGATGACACCGCGAGCCGCAAAAAGTTTCTCCTAAGGTATGGGGGCTCGGCATCGACCTCGAGCAGGGCCTCGGCTTTTTCAGGCTCTACGACCTATGTGCTTGGCAATGACTGCCAGCTACGCTTATGCTATCGATCCGAGAACATGTATGGGGGCTCGGCATCGACCTTGAGCAGGGCCTCGGCTTTTTCAGGCCCTGCGACCTATGCGCTCGACGATGACTGCTAGCTACGCTCATGCTATCGATCCGAGAACAGGTATGGGGGCTCGGCATCGACCTCAAGCAAGGTCTGGGCTTTTTCAAGCCATGCGATTTTTACGCTCGGCGATGACCTCCAGCTACACTAATAACAGCTTCTCTAAGGTATGGGGCTCGGCATCGATCTCGAGCAGGCCCTCGGCTTTTTCAAGCCCTGCGACCTATGCGCTCGGCGATAATCGCCAGCTACGCTCATGCTATCTATCCGAGAACAGGTATGGGGGCTTGGCATCGACCTCGAGCAAGGCCTTCACTTTTTCAAGCCATGCAATATTTATGCTTGGCGATGACCTTCAGCTACACTCATAACAGCTTCTCTAAGGTATGGGGACTCGGCATCGACCTCGAGCAGGACCTTGGCTTTTTCAAACCCCGCAACCTATGCGCTCGGCGATGACCGCCAGCTATGCTCATGCTATATATCCGGGAACAGGTATGGGGGCTCGGCATCGACCTCGAGCAAGATCTTAGCTTTTTCAAGCCATGCGACCTTTACGTTCGGCGATGACCTTCAGCTACACTCATAACGGCTTCTCCAAGGTATGGGAGCTCGGCATCGACCTCGAGCAGGGCCTCGATTTTTTCAAGCCCCACGACCTATGCGCTCGGTGATGACTTGTAACGCCCCGCACTCAGCCCGTACGCACACAATTAATTAAATTCTAACCACGCCCACCACAGGCTGCCTCAAAAGGGTGTCCGGACGGTTGGGTACTCCTTTATCCTTGGCTTCCTATTTTATTCTCTCTTTTTCTCTTTATTACCACCGATATGGGACTTTTTGAGCCCAAGTCAACCGGGGGTCAAAGCACACCCATCTTTCTTTCCTTTATTTCCAATCATTTCCTATGGTCCATAGACCATCTTATGGACCTATCACACTATCAATTCCTATAGGATCTCCTATAGGCCAACATTTAATACCTTTCACTTTCATTCAATCCTTCTTTCCATTCCTTATGCCACGTCACCTTTTCTTTCCACCATTCTTTCTTTATACTACTTTCTTATATATATATATACTATATACTATTTCCATATACTATTATACGGAAATACGGGGTCTCACATTCACCCCCTCTTAAGAATTCAGCGTCCTCGCTGAATACGGGACGTGCAATCTAGTACAGGATCGTCTCTAATCGCTGCCCACACAGGGTCTTACGCATCTCATACACACATATTGCGTCCCACGCACTTCCTATATACAAGTCCTACATTCGATGTCGAAAGTTGGCTCTGATACCATCTGTAACGCCCCGCACTCAGCCCGTACGCACACAATTAATTAAATTCTAACCACGCCCACCACAGGCTGCCTCAAAAGGGTGTCCGGACGGTTGGGTACTCCTTTATCCTTGGCTTCCTATTTTATTCTCTCTTTTTCTCTTTATTACCACCGATATGGGACTTTTTGAGCCCAAGTCAACCGGGGGTCAAAGCACACCCATCTTTCTTTCCTTTATTTCCAATCATTTCCTATGGTCCATAGACCATCTTATGGACCTATCACACTATCAATTCCTATAGGATCTCCTATAGGCCAACATTTAATACCTTTCACTTTCATTCAATCCTTCTTTCCATTCCTTATGCCACGTCACCTTTTCTTTCCACCATTCTTTCTTTATACTACTTTCTTATATATATATATATACTATATACTATTTCCATATACTATTATACGGAAATACGGGGTCTCACATGACTGCCAGCTACGCTCATGCTATATATTCGAGAACAGGTATGGTGGCTCGGCATCGATCTCGAGCAAGGCCTAGGCTTTTTCAAGCCATGCGACCTTTACGCTCGGCGATGACCTACAGCTACACTCATAACAGCTTCTCTAAGGTATGGGGGCTCGGCATCGACCTCGAGCAAGGCTTTGGCTTTTTCAAGCCCTGCGACCTTTACGCTCGACGATGGCCTCCAGCTACACTTATACCAGCTTCTCTTAAGGCATGGGGGATCGGCATCAACCTCGAGCAAGGCCTTGGCTTTTTCAAGCCACGCGACCTTTACGCTCGGCGACGACCTTCAGCCACACCCAACCCAAAAGTTTTCATTAAAGATTTAAGGCGCTCGCCTTCGGCAAACGCCCCGAGCCTCAGACCTTTGGTTGACCCACCTCTCACCCGCGGACAACTCGGGGTTAACAGCCCTCAGAGCCAAAACCTCGAATTGTCCGAGGATGGCAGGGGAGCCACCGACCCAAGACTCTCGCCCAAAAGCTCAATTTCCGAGGTGCCCGCCTTCGGCAAATGCGTCGGCACACCTCTCACCACTGACAACTCAGGGTAAACTGCCCACAGAGTTGTTTACCCCAAATTGTCAGAGGTTGGCAGGAGAACCACCGATCCGGGACTCTCAGCCAATAATTCCAATTTATGGACGCCCGCCTTCGGTAGGCACCCCGAATCTCACCCCCGGGATCGGCCCACCTCTCACCCGCTGACAGCTCGGGGTAAACGGACCTCGGAGCCAAAACCCCGAATTGCCAGTGGGTGGCAGGTAAGTCACCGGCTTTTCTTGGTAAAAAAGTGATGAAGGGATGAGGATTATATAGCCCCACGGATAAGCGCATTTATGGCATCGGGGAGCCCAAACGGCGAAAGGTGAAACGTCTCCATTAATACTTATCAAAAGGCGAAACGTCCCTTATTAAATACTATCTGCGACGAGTAACGGTTCGGCTCCCGAGCAAAGCCACAACCCGATAGCCCTCTCTACCTCAGCATCGACCTCATGCAAGGCCACATTCGGAGATGGCCTCGAACTACGCACCTGCTAGCCTCACTTGACATTATCAAAGTTAAAGAAATCGAAGTTTTATTACTCTTGAAGCGCCTCAAATGGCCATACGATACAATGAAGATATTACAAATCACTCGGCTTAAAATGCAAAATCAGTGCTCCCCACGGGGCCCTCCGCATGTCCGCCTATACGGCTAAAAGGGACGTCTCGGCAACGGAACTATGCACGTCGTCAGGCTTTGCCGCTTCCAGATAAAAGGTCAGAGAAGGACCCAATACAGAATGGCTTGCCCCCTCTTGCGGACCAGTGCCTAGCATGAACTTCAGCCTCCGAATCTTCAGCTCCTTCTCTACAACAGCCTCGCGAAGAACGGACTCTGAAGTCGGTCGCCCGGTGGACGCATCTGAGGTTGACTAGTTCGTCTCAACTCTCCACCAATCCCGGTCAGCTATGGCCTTCTTCAGGCGAGCGGCCTCTAGGCTGAGCTCCTTAGACTTGTTCATAAAATAATTCACCGCAGCCTCTCGATCACGAGCCTGCTTATGATGGCGAGTCAGCGCACTCTCTTTGGACCCCAGCTCATTTCGAAGCCAGGAGACCTCGGCAGAACAAAGGTCGGCACCAAGGGCCTTATGCGTCTATAAAGAAGTTGGGAAAAACAACGGGTCACAAAAGAGACTGGCGAAAAACTACAAGTCATAGAGGATTGGCCAAAAATGGCCAAAAATCTTTTCTTTTATAAATTCAAAAAATTTGTATCACAAAAGGCGGTGGCCAGTCCGCGTAAGGCGAGTACAAAGTCAAAAGAAAGAAAATCCTAAACTACTTTAGGGGGGCGGCACCTCTTCGTCAACATGGTCGCCCCCGGCCTCCTCTTGATGAGGGTCCCCCATCTCTTCCTCGTCGCCGGGCATCGGCGGATGCACGGGAAGTCGCCAGTTGTAGTGAAGGTGGTCGACCCAAGCGTCCGGCTAGATCTGCAGGAAGTGCTCCTTGGCCTTGGCATAGGCCTCGTCTTGGGCCAGGATCAGAATATCTGCCATGGTGATCTGCATCTCCGCCATGGCGATCTGCGCCTTCTCAGCCTCTGACTGGGCCTTAGTCTTGAGGTGCGCCAGCTCGTTCGCGTAATGGTCTTCCAACGAGGTCATCTGAGCTTGGTGGACCGCCTGGGCCTCCTTCAGCTCGTCCTTCAGATGAGTGAGCTCGTGGAAGTACTTCTCGACGTTCCTCTTCTCGACGAGGATCTCCTTCTCCAAGCACTTTCGGAAGTGCTGCCCACAAAGCAATGCCTGGCCGAGGAAGAACAAGTTAGAAGAATTCCCAAGTCCTACACTTAAAGCAAATACAAAATACTTACCGAGATCTGCGCCTGAGCCCACCTCATGTAGGTCGTCTCAGACGTCTCTGTTGCCGGAGCCATCCGGTCTCGCTCAGTGGCGAGGTGCTTCACCACCTCCAGCGCCACCGGGCCCTCGACCATGGTATCCCCTACCTTGACCCCCCCAATCCGGGGCGTGCGGCCTCAGGCCCTGCTTCCCCACCATTTGCTCGGCGCTGGGGGCAAAGTGGCGGGAGCCTCTGCTCCAGGACCTCGGCCCCTTTCTTGCTACCGGAGCTCGCCCCCGGTTCCTTCATCGACCTCGGCGTGTGGTGGTGCTTCTTCGTCCTCTTTGGGGACGGCTCCACAGGCACCGAGGCCAGCTCTTTACTAGAACCCGCGGCCGAAGCGGCTTTCTTCTCTTGGTCCGCCCTCCTTTTGGCGACTAGGGCCAACAAGGCCTGTCAGTTGTCGAGCTGCTTGGCGGACATCTCTGCAAAAGGAAAGAAAAAAGATAAAGTTAACACGAAGGCAGAAAAATAAACAAATTCAGAACAAAAACATATTAGGGTCGGCTGGGCTCAGGCCGGCTCGGGCCAGGTGCAACTCCGTGACGCGCGGCCACCCTATGCTGTGTCATTCAACAATCTTCTCCACCGTCGCCCACTCTTTCTCCGTCAACTCACTGCGCTTCGGAGGCTTGTGGTTCGGTTTGCTAAAATTCCAAACAGTTGGAATCTTCCAAGGCTTCTCACTCCGCACGACGAAATACTTTTCCTTCCATCCTTTGATAGAGTCCGGATGGCCGTGCATCACCCTCTTGTGAGGACACGGCGAGAGGTAGAAAATCCCCTCCACATCTCCGAGCGAGCTCATCCCTAGGATGGCACGAAAGTACGTGAGCCTCGACTTGATCCCCTTCTCCTGGCACTTCAGAATAAAGCAAACCAGATGTTTCCACGAGTTGGGGCCATACTGCATTGGACTCTGCTCCCCCCACTTCAAAACCCTCACGATGAATGGGTGCAGCGACAGCCTCAACCCCGAGATGAAGGCCTCCTCGGCAAACATGCAGAAGCTCGGTTTAAGAGCTGTGGTCGGACGAATTCCTAGGTTCAGCATTAGAAGTTCGAACTCCTTCGAAATGAAGTAGGCCGCCCTTAGGATATGCAGATAGTCCGCCTCAGGACACACTGAACGCTGTCCATCTTAATTATAGACCGACCCGAGTCCCGCAGCAAGGAGGTGAACGCGACAAGCCCTTCCACGTCGTCAGGGTACATTCTGATCGACCCTGGGTTTCTATGGGGCACGGGGGGAAACTCGAACCCCGACGCGAGACCAAATTTATCTAGTGTGCCCGGGCTATCAGGATGAATCCACTTCCTCTTCCTCTTACGGGGGCGAAACTTCTTCTCCGGAGATGGGGTCGATAACGGGGGCAGAGGGGAAGATCTTCTTCCGCGACTGCCACTCCCGCAGTTCCCCCTTCCTCTTCTCCCCGACTATCACCTCCCTTGGTTCCCTGTTTGGACTCCTCTTAGTCGTCCTCCGCACCAAACTCCTCCCCCGCAGGGTCTCCTTCCTCGTGCTCCCCCTCAACATGCTCTTCTCCCTCGGGGTCTCCTCCCTCGTACTCACCCTCCCACATGCTCCTCGCCCGGCCTACGGACTCATAAAGGGGGGGCACGTCATACACAACGACACCCTCGCCTCTCGATCCCAAGTCCGACTCAACCTCCTTCACTTCGATGTCACCTAGGGACCAAGACGTCGATGCCGACTGGTTTTCCTCAGAGCGACCTGAAGAGCTTGCCTCGGAGTCGGACTAAGAGCGCGACATTATGAATCAAAAAGACTAACTTGGTATACCGACGGGAAGATCACCGAAAATTGGTCGTCGACGGCTGTTAAAGAAATTCCTGTTGCCTTAGAAAGAAAACGCAAAGTGAGGAAAAGAAGGGAGGGTGGGAGATTTATAATAGAGGAAGGGACTCCTCGATTTTTGCGAAAAGATCTAACCGATAGATCGTAATCATCAAGATCCAACGGCCACTAGGATCTAAAGCGCTTCGATTCTTACGCATATGACGTCAACCTAGGGCACAAAATTACTTCTTTACCCACAGCCCTACCAGCAGGAATGACAGCTCGGAATACATGGCCAATTACTCGAGTACTACCTCAGGCTTTTCCAACAAGTTTTAGGGGCTCGACGTTCGGATGGCACCGCGAGCCACAAAGCTTACCCAACAAGCTTGAGGTTCGGCGCTCGGATGTCACCGCGAGCCACAAAAGCTTCCCCAACAAGCTTGAGACTCGGCGTTTGGATGGCACCGCGAGCCACAAAAGTTTCTCCAACAAGCGTGAGGCTCGGCAATCGGATGTCACCGCCAAGCCACCAAGGCTTTTCGAACATGTTTTGGGGGCTCGGTGCTCGGATGGCACCGCAAGCCACAAAAGCTTCCCCAACAAACTTGAGGCTCGGCGCTCGGATGGTACTGCGAGCCACAAAAGCTTCCATAACAAGCTTGAGGCTCGGCGCTCGGATGACACTGCGAGCCACAAAAGCTTCCCCAACAAGCTTGAGGCTCGACGCTCGGATAGCACCACAAGCCACAAAAGCTTCTCCTACAAGCTTAAGGCTCAGCATTCGGATGACACTGCGAGCCACAAAAGCTTCTCCAACAAGCTTGAGGCTCGGCGCTCGGATGGCACCGCGAGCGACAAAAGCTTCCCCTACAAGCTTGAGATTCGGCACTCAGATGGCATCGCGAGCCACAAAAGCTTCCCCAATAAGCTTGAGGCTCGGCGCTCAGATGGCACCGCGACCACAAAAGCTTCCCCTACAAGCTTGAGGCTCGGCGCTTGGATGACACCGCGAGCCACAAAAGCTTTCCCAACAAACTTGAGGTTTGGTGCTCGGATGTCACCGCGAGCCACAAAAGCTTCTCCAACAAGCTTGAGCCTCGACAATCGGATGTCACCGCCAAGCCACCAAGGCTTTTCCAACAAGTTTTGGGGGCTCGGCGCTCGGATGGCACCGCGAGCCACAAGAGCTTCCCCTACAAGCTTGAGGCTCGGCGCTCGAATGACACCGCGAGCCACAAAAGCTTCCCCTACAAGTGAGTGGGCTCGTCTTCCGGCTCTCAACGCCCGACTAAGAGAGCACCTACTCTTCAGATCTCGACGTCCCCTAGCTTTTCCAACAAGTGAGGGGGGCTCGTCTCCCGACCCTAGAAGCTCGACTAAGCGAATTCCTACACCTCGGCGCTCGACGTCCCCTAGCTTTTCCAAAAAGTGAGGGGGGCTCGTCTCCGGACCCTAGAAGCTTGGCTAAGAGAACTCCTACACCTCGGCGCTCGACGTCCCCTAGCTTTTCCAATAAGTGAGGGGGCTCGTCTCCCGACCCTAGAAGCTCAGCTAAGCGAACTCCTACTCCTCGGTGCTCAACGTCCCCTAGCTTTTCCAACAAGTGAGGGAGGCTCATCTCCCGACCCTAGACACCCGGCTAAGCGAGCACATACTCTTCAGATCTCGACGTCCCCTAGCTTTTCCAATAAGTGATAGGGCTCCTCTCCCGACCCTAGAAGCTCGGCTAAGCGAGCTCCTGCTCTTCAGCACTCGACACCCCTCATGACTCCAAGAGGGGATCCTCTTCATCCTACCCCGCTAGCCTCTCCAGGAAGATACGGACCCCGTTCTTCACCGTACACATCACTCCGCTCTTCCTACCGAGGCAAAAACCACTCCTACACGACTGAATTATCCAGCCCTCCAGAAGTGGGGGGCTCCTGATATGGGTCAGATGACATGGCCCCCCCGGGCCACCGGATCCCCTCAAAAAATTGCTCACCCCTGATCATCAGATCAGCCATAAGCCCCATGGACTTCTGCCACGTCAGGCCCACGGGCAAACGGGTCCAGACCCGGCCTAACAAGGTCTCAAACCCGTTTGCCTACCTATAAATACCAGACCCCCTCCTCCCTTCAAAGGTAATCAATCTTTTCCCTCTGAAACCCTAGCTACTATTGCTTTTAGTAACTGACTATACCGTCGGAGGGTCTGCCACCGGGATTTCTCCTGATTTTCTAGGCCGAGTGCAAGTACACGAGACCGAGTCGAGCCCCCCAGATCCGAGCTGAGCCCCTCCAAGATCCGAGCCGAGCTGCTAGATCCGAGCCGAGCATCCGACCTCCACCTCACTCCCGCTACTTCCGGGCCGTCCCTAGCCGAGGATCGGGCGTATAGCCAGTACCGCGATTTCCACTAAAACAAATTGAGAGAACTCACACCTGGTGCAGCCACTCCCAAAAACAAACATCATCAGTTATATCGTTTTAATCAACTTATGGAATAGTTGATGCAATAAGCTCTTCAATGTGGTAATGAATGTAGTTAGAAGTTACAAGCTTTGCAGCTAAATGGTAGTTCCATTTGCATGGAAAGGATATCCATAAACAATAGATTTTGGAATTTACATTCTTTTTCCAATTTTAATAGGACAAAAGAACAAATTACAACATTAACTTAATCATGAACTATTGTGAGACGCTATGGGAAGACATGATAATATTAATATCTATAAAAATATGTTTAGGAGTGAAAATCCATAAAAAGTATAATACTTTGTTACGTCTGATCATGTTATGTCACATCAGCCATATAGTCTGAGTAGTCAGTATCGATTAACACCATCCACCATGATTTGAACTTTTGAAATAGCAAACTTTTAAGTGAGGATCTCAATTGAAGGTGCAGAAAGAACAATGAGTTGACGAAGGAGCACTATATCAAGTAGTAAAAAAAAGCTTTGGTAGCTTCATATTAACATTGGAGGAGAGATCAAAAACAAAATTTAATGTCGGCCAAGACAAACTTTTCGGACCAGGCTTTGTCATACTTGTGGATTCAATGATATACCAACTAAGTACTAGGAAAGGAAACAATAGAGGCATATGATAATATGTGACCTATAAAGCACCGATATGGGTACGGCGATGAGCGTACAGGGACACGGGTACGGGGGATACGACAAATTTCAAAAAAGTAAGATACGGGATACGGTTGAATATATATATATATATATATATATATATATATATATATATATATATATATATATATATATATATATACACACACACACATACTAAATAATATCTCTTGTTAATAAGAAAATGGTGAATATCATTCATTAAAATAAATAAGCTAATCCATAAAGACTACAATAATTGTTCATAAACATAAGCAATAACATAAATAAACAATGCAAGTTCATAAGCAGACAAATCAAATACTGGGACAAGTCTGAAAATATGACTTGAAAATAAGCAAAGACTCCTCCATTACTCCATGCCTATCCAAGTTGGATAATATCATCATCACCACCAATTTCCTCAAAAAGCACAGTCTCCATATCAGGTTCATCAAGAGAAAGTTCCGCTATCTCAAGCTTCGTGAGAGATTACGGCGGACTGAAGGGAAGAGCTAATTTGAGCTGAGCAAGAACTGATTTCAATTCTTCTTTTTCGAATAAGGTAAGAAAACCCTAACTTTTCTTTTCTTATTTCTTCAAATTAACCCCCAAATTCGACCTTTTTATGTTTTAAACCCAAAAATTATTTCATTCTAACAATTTTAACCCCGAGCCGTATCCCCACCATATCCGACGTATCACCACCGTGTCTGCCGCATATCTCCGCCGTATCCATTTAATAAAAAAATGCAGAAAACGTTTCAGTCGTATCTACTATGTATCAGGCCGTATCCGGTATCAGATACGTAACAGGATACGGAGACTGCACCCTTCGTGAAGTATTTGTGCTTCATAGTATGTGACGAGTACAAGCAACCTCAGTTTATATGTGAAAAGTCAGGGATCATTCATACCCGTGGAACATGATTCATTTTAAATTCTTTGAACTGATTCTTGAGTTCCTGCGCCTCCTTGCATAACCTAGACATCTTATCATTCCTGGTTTTCCAGTGACCTTGTACCTATATTATAGAAGTTCTGTCAAATACATTTTTATCCATTCAACACATAATGGCATACAGAGAAAAATAGACAAAATTTTAAGAGTGTACAACGAATTCCAAAATACAGCAAACATAATCATCCAAATCGCAAGGGCAATGTTGTAAAGATCAGAAGGAAAGGCAAATCTTTTAATAAAGCTAAATGTAGAAAAAGGAATCAAGTAGCAGTCCACGACATTCGGGACAAAAGTTAGGGTAAGTATAGACGTCAATATAAAGTCACTAATTCTGATAAAAGTCTAAATGAATTGAGATAAAATCCCCAAGTCTAATTGAATATCTTAATGATAAGAAAATTGTTTTTTTAATATGGTATTATAAAAGCATTGGAAGTTTCAAACTGGATCTGCACCCCCAAAACAACATTTATCAATTAAAATGACATTTTCACTAAAAATGTAAGAAACTGTTTCCATTCTATATAAGGTTATATAATAAAGATACAAACAAAAAAAAACCCTTGTATCAAAATTTCATGTACAGAAAATCAGATAAAACACCTGGTATGATTCAGTGAAGATGCTATAGAACTATTAAGTGTGCTAATGAAAAGGGAAGATAAGACGATTTTCAACAATTAATTACAAGCGTACCTTCTTAATGCAAATGAAAGACGCATTAATTAAAGAAGAACCACTAACCTGTTCATGCACAAGTTTGGAATCTCCCTGAATCTCAATACGGTCGTAACCTTTCTCGAGAGCAGTCTTCAATCCTTCCATGAGTCCTTTGTATTCAGCACCATTGTTCGTATCATAACCTAAACCTTCCCTAATTCGAGTTATCTTCATTCAAAAGTGGAATAGTTAATATATTAATGAGAATGACATTTTAAAAAAAGAAAAAAGTAACAAAAAACCAACATTGAAGTCTACTTTTATTGCATTAGTGATTAGACCCTACAAACAAAGGAAAAATGAGATAAGAAGAAATTTTAAGAATGTTTTGTTTAGTACCACGGTGCCATCTTCAGACCTAAGCACTGCTCCTCCACCAGCTCTGCCAGGATTTCCTTTTGAAGCACCATCATATTCAAGATAAACCTTTTCCTGCATGAAATTAGCCGTCAGAAAAGGTTATGAATTTTGTGGGTGTGTGTTATCTGTTTCTGAGTTTGAGTGTCTTTGTTTAACTTTCTGTGTTTCTTAAATTTTTCTGTGAGTTTCTGAAACTTGTGTCTGTGTGACTGTGTCTCTCTGAAAATTGTGTCTGCTTCTGAAATCTGTGTTGTGTGTGGGCACACATGAGTACTGAGTGACAAGTTTTCACATCTGAGCAGGACAAAGAACTGAATAGACGAGAAGGTGAAATAAGTAGACAGTATAAATATAAAATTAGAATGAGATGTGTGTGTGAGAGAGAGGGGCTTGAAATGAGAAGGGGAAATGATGTAAACATAACCCTAAATAGAGAAATTCCAAGAATATTAAAATATTAAGTTTACCAACACGTAATGCAGATTAAGTTAGAAATTATAACTATTAATTGGTTTGATAGATTTTCAAGATATTAAATAGTTTAACAAGCCCAATTAAAGATTCAATCCTAGCAATCAACAATAATAATTAATCGTTCTTAGCATGTAAGATATTCATACCCTAATTAGCAAGTAGAAGCACACACTCACAATATTTATAGACGATAAATAAATCAAATAATATTCTAAAGATGATGAAGCAGTATCACAAATATTTGAGAAGTGAAAAGAAGTTACCGGGTTCGAAGAAATTTTTGCGAACAAATCTTGTTTACTGTAGGAGTCGCTGGTAGCCAAAGGGGCGGGGCTCGAGGTTGGGGTCTAGGCGACGGGATGGCAGCAAGGTGGTCGGCAGTGGTGGAGTTGCTGTTGTGCGGGGGAGTGTCATCCAGGTGTGTCGAGGTGGCTTCGGTTGCGCAGCAATGGCGGCGACGGTGGTTGGAGGTGCGTTTGGGATGTTGGGGGTGCGTCAATGGCGGCGAGAAGGTGGTCGGGAGTGGAGCGCCGTGGTGGTATGCGGTGTTCGGCGGTGGTTGGTCAGGTGAACTGGTGCGACGTGAGGTAGCAACACAGGGAGATGGTTGGTGAAATGCAGCAAGGAGGAAGGATGGGGTTGCGGTGTCGTGAGGCAAGGGGAGGACGACATCGGCAGAAGGGAAGTTCGAGGGCCGGAGGCTGGGTGGTCGTCGGGGTAAGAGAGAGAAAAGCTAGGGTTTGGGTTTGGGTTTGGATGCAATGGAGAAGGAGAAGGGAGTTAGGGTTGACTTTGAGTTGGATTTTGGGATTTGGGTTTTGGAATTTTTAATTTGGGATTTGGGTGTAGTTTTAGAGTTTATCACAAACCCTAAAATTTTATTAGGATTTCTAACAAACCCTAATAATTTTCTCAATTGTCTCACACAAAAAGAGGGATGAAGAGCATTAATTCAACACAATAATATTTTTTTTAATAATAGTTTCTACTCTCATTATTCTCAAGGCCTATACATAAGCTCAAAACAAATCCAAAATAAATCTAAAACAAATTTCTCAAATCTAAAACATATCTCTCAAATAAACTACATATGGCTAAATCTCAAAATAAAGAAAAAACAGATTTGATGTCCTCATCATGAAATTAGCAATGACAAATACTGAATTAATGAGAATGTGAAATAAGAAAACAGTATCTATATAATAAAACACAAAGAAAAGCTATCAAGTGGCTCTCCTTCAATAGTAAGAAAATCAATGGTCCAGATCTAAGCTCCCAAAATACATTTTCCCCCCAAAAGTTTCTCCCCAAAACTCAATTTCAAATCCCCCCACAACAAAATAACTCCTTCATTTATTAAATTATCTTTCTTTCTCTCTCCTATTCAGATCAGTTTGCTCCCTCTATTCTCCAAACCAGAGAGCTCCAATTTCTCTCTCCCCTAGTGTTTTTAAGCCGCGAACTTCAAATCCCTAAAACCATTTTCTTAAATCTTAGCTTCCATTCCATTGGCGAAGCCTCCATCGTCCTTTCAAGCGCGAATCTCAAAGCAAATCCAAATCCAAATTCAGTGTCGAACCCCAATCAAGAGGTCGTCGCCGATATTTGATCCGCTGCTGATTCCGCATCGGCAACTCCCTCCACCAAATCGATCGTGAATATCAAGCGACTGCGTATCGGCGACTCCCCTCCACCGAATCGAGAGCCTCTATATGAGATACGGCGACACTAATCTCACCTCATTAACCGATTTCTCATTCTATTTTTTAATTTTGGGTGTAGGGAATTACTCAGTTTTTTGCTGACTCGAATTTTGTGTGCATAGGATCTAAGTTCGGAGAGGTATGATTGTTTTATTTTTGGGTTTAAAAAATTTTAATTTGGTGATTTATTTGATGAATTTTTTATTGGTTTTGATTTAAGGTGTACGCAAATGAGAGATTGATTATTTGGTGGCCTCAATTTGGGCTTCCAAACCATAGCAGGACAGGTAAGCTGATCAGCAACCTAAAATAACTTGACAAATATGCAACATTAATTTCTTTACTACAAGAGAATATACTATCGTGAAGTGTTTCCTTCACTGATTATTGGAAACCATGGATAACATAACATATAAGAACTTTTAGTGTATGTTTGGATATATAGGATTGGGATGACTGGAGTTTACCAGTGAAGGGTGCAAACTCTCCATTCAAGAAAGACAGCTAAAGTAAATTTGTTATTGATCCATTTTGATTTTTTTTATAAAGGTGCAATGGGAGACAAAGTGGAGATAAAAAAATGATTAGATTGGATTAGAGTTTTGAGAACTTCATGTATTATATTTTGATTGAAATAATAATAAGAGGTATTTCAATTGCAAACTGAGTCTCAGACAAACAAATGTTTAGAATATTGATATTGTAGATACCTTCACACTTGCATTTGGGTTACCATTGTATTTAGACATGCTCATAATGGTTATGGAATCGGAGTAAGCTCTATAAAACCTATATGATCATGTCCTTGCATAACTATTACAAGTATCTAAAAGTGATGTTGAAGTTAAAAAAATTCTGTGCAATGTATCTAACAAACTATATGCATTCTAGTTAAGTTCAAGGTAATGATCAAGAAGGCGATGGTTGAGCTTAAAGGTAGATATGTTGTTTCCTCATATAATATGTTTCCTACTTTAATTAATTTACTGGACCTCTAAAACTATTTTATATAATCAAACCAGATGCACCGTTCTGAAGACGTGCCGTAGGCACATGTCAACGAGCAAACGTAGTAAATATAAAAATTTGGATGAAACAAGTTTTAAAAGTGAGTAGAAGGATGCCCAATCTCTATATCATTCAATAAGCAGTGACAGAGTTCATTTTTCCAAGAGTTACAGTAACTGCGAAGCAGGTATGGCACATATTACATGAGGAGTCTTAAGGCAATCAAATGGTACACATAATCAAATTAAAACTTCAAGAAGAGAATTTGATAATTGAAAAACGAAATATTCTGAGATCATAACAGATTGCTATCTTAAATTTCCTAAACCAAAATAAAAGCTACAAAGAAATATTGCTGACAAGAGTGATCGAAAAAAACATTGGTCACTCTAGCATATGATCCTATAATGGCAACCACTGAAGAGAAAAAAATTGCCATCTCCGTTGGTGGTTGAGCTAAAGGGTTCTCAATAAGCAACTAAATAGGCGTAATGAACACTCAGTTGAAATAGCCTTTCAGTCTAAACTAATTTTGAGGTCTCAAAAATCACAATGCAACTGAAGAAAATCAAGAGAAAATCACATGGAGCAGAATACTCTGGAAATGAAGAAAACGAAGATAATGGAAATTATGGAGAGAGAAGAAAAAAATTGACATATCCTTCAAGTCTGGTAAGAAGGAAAAAAATCCATGAGGAGAAGAATTGTTGGCTGCAAGCATCGTTTTAAAGATTGGCTGATCCCGATCCGAGATCGCGATCCGATCCGGCCAATCTAGATCCTTTTTCAAGGGGCAACTCCTATACAACCCCTAAATCTTGGGATCAGCAAGATAACTCGAGGATTGACCAAGTTAGCAATTAAATAGGATGAATCGACCAGATCCCAACCCGAAACCACTGATCGTAAGATTAAAAAATTTCAATATTTGAAATTTTTATTTATGTGGATCCGCTTATCCAAGAGGCAGAGTTATAATTTCGTAATGAACATCATTACATGTCTAACTTACATTTTGTTTTTTCCTTGTATGTATATAAAAAAAATTATTATTTGGTCTACTTATTTTAATTATGCACGATCCAAAAATAACCCGAAAGACCGAATCAGTCAGGCCGATATCGATCCTGATCCAAATATTTGAGAAAAACCGATCCCTCTCCTATTTCAGAGTTTTAAAACCTTGGTTACAAGGAAAGCCACACTGCAAGAAATACAAGAAGTTTGGGCGAATAGCCAATAATTTTACTGTAGGAAAAACAAAAAAAAGAATGTTGCATGCTAACCAACTGCAAGATAGAAGAAAATGATATAATGTTTGGATAATGGCTGCAATGACCACATTCTTAGATAAAGTATCTTCTCCAGATGAGACAGAAGTCTCACATACCAAAATTGAGTTGGGAAACAATGATCAGACCCACACAACGAGCAAAAAAAAGATCACAATGGAGACAAGAAAAGGTAAGTATCAATCGAATTCACCAAATTCAGGGACGTATCAGATGTTCGTTGATGGAATTCCTCCAAGTCCACCACCCCTTCTAGACCCACCCTTAATTTGGAGTCATGCTGGGGCACTATTTAAGTGATGTTTGGAACTATAAAGCACCGTCACTTCTATATGGAGCAATCCCGAGTCCAACACACATCCAACAAGACACTTGCTACTTTTCCCGGGGGCAATATTTGTAGTTTTCCATAATTTTCTCATATAGGTATGTCGTATCCTTCCATACCCATGTCCACACTTCTTAGTTTCGGGGTCTAATTCGGAGGGTTTTTGATATTTCCCTCTTAAATTATAAGCTAGAGACTAGCTCTACAACAAAAGTACTCTTCGGAGTCTAATCTAGCCGGTAACAAGAACGCCTGGGACACTGATTTAAAATTCACAAAAAAATATCTAAACTATTCACTTAGGCTATATTTTGGAACAACGTTAAGTTAGGATAACTACAGTTATCTTACTTTAGAGTTATCCTAACTTTGGCATATTTGGAACTCATTTTGAAGTTAGGATAACTAAGGTAAGAAAACCATAATCATCTAAACTCCACTCTCACCTAACTTTTCTTAGCTTTGAAGGTAACTTCAAAATGGAGGTAAGAGTATGACTATCAAAGATAGCATATCTTATACCACCAAAGTTATAGTTGTCTAAACTTTGTTTCCTAATATGACCTTAAAAGTTAAAACCAACCATTGCCAACCTCATTTTGATGGAAAAAGAACTTTGATTATTACAATGCATACGTACTAACGCAAACACAACAAAAAACAACTAAAACAAGATTTTAAACTATATGTCAAAATCAGTCACCTGCTGCGAATGATCATCCCAACAGCTATTGTAATCCCCATTACCCCTCGAGAGAGGATCGATAAACCCCCATTGATCTGGGGAAATCCCATAATCTTCCTCTTCCTCATCAACATCATCATCATCATAGCCATCGTTGGAATCGCCATCATCATCATCATCATCATCATCATCATCGTCGTCGTCGTCGTCGTCGTTGGGATCGCCATCAGCACAATCGAGCGACGCGATTTCAGCTCCGTCATCGTCGTACTCACCGCCATCATCGTACTCGCCGCCATCATCATACAATTCGCCGCCGTCGTCGTATCCACCGCCGTCGCTGTAGGCGTTGTCGTCGGAAGACATTTTCCGATTTGGCGCGGAAAATGGAGATCTGGAAAACCCTAGCCTGAAATCAAGGGTTTAAGAAGGAGGGTGAGGAGTTAAAAACAGCACGAGTAGCATTGGTATCCGGTCGGGTTCTTCACTACCCGGATCCGGATCTGGCCCCTACACATCTTAGAATTGGACCTGGACCGGGTCCGGTTTCAGATCCGAATCCTATTAAAATATTCGAACGGGTAGGAACAGAAGTGTGAGCGATGAGCGGAGGCGGCGAGTAGATGATTTAGAATAGAGGAGAGAAGAAAAATGCATGAGTTTTGATTTTGGAAGTTGAAGTTTTAGAATTGAGGGGAAAGGAGAGCAGGGATGAGGATAGAATATTTATTTTTATGTTGATTTTTGGGTTTTTAACGGGTCCAGGTCCGGGTCCGGACTCTTTTGAGTGGACTCAGATCCGGACCCGAAAGTACAACGGGTCCCATTTTAGGACCCGGACTCGGACCTGGATAGGCCGGGTCGGTTCCGGTCCAATGTCGAGTCCGAGTCGGATCCGGGTTTCGGGTATTTATACCAATGCTAAGCACGAGCCCGTGTTTCTGGTTATGGGGGAATAATGATGATATTCTGGAAAGGGAAAGGGCAAGGGAAATGATAGAATGGAATTTTTGTCGGTACTAAGAGCATCCACTATCGTTTTCTAAAAACTCAAAAGATAGCTTTTGAGTTTGAAAAAACTCCCATATCGATCGCTAAAAATCCAACTTTTAGAATATGAGTGAACAGTTGTTTGCTAAACTTAGAAATTGCGATAGAAAAGAGGTCGTTTCAGGGAGCCACCTTTGAAATTATTTCTCAAAGTCAACACTTGCAAAACTATTTGTCTAACTGAGCCTTCGATGCCGCTTCAGTAGTGGTATGTATCTTTAGAACGCTAATAAAAACAACAGTCACTTGAAGAAGAAAAATTGGAATTTTTTCATAGCTATTTCCATAAACAACTACAGTATATGTGAAGTTACTTATGGGAATAGCACCTTGCCTCAATCATATTGAGTCATTTGGTTATTCCATAGAGCTATTGCTCTTTGTAAAAAAAAGGAGAAAAAAATCACTGCCATCAACTGCTATTTGTGTTGCTAAAGCAACTAATGGGAATAACAACCTTCTCTCAAAGATGTACCAATTTCAGGGAGCTCTTGCTCTTTGGAAAAAAAATTATACTAAGGTTTCCATCAGCCGCCTTAGTATAATTTTATTTTATTTTTTTATAGAGCAAGCTAAAGTCATTGTGCTCATCAACGGCCTATTAGTAAAAAATTTTCCAGAGAGCAATAGCTCTCTAGAATGACCAAGTGTTTCAATATGATTGAGACAGTGTTGTTATTATCATCATCGACTTCATATATATTGTAGCCGGTGATGGCTATAGCATCAACCAAAAAAATTAAATTTTTTATTAAAGTGGACACTGATATGGGTAAAAACCGTGGTCGATCTCCGTAGAATTATTCTAGCACGAATTGCAAAGCAACAGACTGGGCCCAATGCCAACATCTTTACTGGTCAGGTCAGATAGCTCCCTAGGTATTCCGCAAGCCCATTTACGCACCCGGGTGAATCACCCGTAGTTTGTGCCGGACGTTCCATCGGTTACGCCGTAACTGTCGGCTCCTAAGATTAAGGATCTGACCATTTCCAGATCGGAGATTAAAGGGATTTCAATGCTACCCAGGGTTCTCTCCGAAACGGATTTCCCCCAGACCCATAAATAGAACATCTGCTGCACTGTTACAGGGTAATCACTTTTTTTTCTACAAACTTATTCATCTAAATTATTGTCTTCCGAATTAAGCATCAGATGGTCTGTCACATAGAATACACCCAGTGTTTCAGGCTTTTTTTTTGTAGGTCGGCAGGGCGACTTCTTCTCTAACCAATACACTCAACTTCCTCTCAGGTATTGGACGAATTGCAGAATCACGGTCATTTCCCCAAATATAAGAACTCACATTATCTGTTGCTCCCATACCCGAAAAACAACCACAATAGATTGGGGTCATCTACTGGAAACAGCCAACCGATCCTAATCCTGATTCGAGTTATAATCTGAAGCCATTCACTCTCCTGGAACCCAAAGCTAAGAAAACCACTGTCATAGGGCTCAATCCGCAGGGACTAGTTCTGAGCACCTCTCGTTCTATCGCAAGGCATGTCGAGCGACCTGCAGTTGATGACATCCGCAACGTCATCAATAACCAGCCGAGCCAGAACGACCTCCGAATCCAGCTTAGTCTGTAACACTCCGTAATTTGAAATATATATATATATGTAGGGGGGGTACGTCTATTAAGAGCTGGGAAGCTGAGATCCTTATCAGGAACTAGAGTTTTCAGCCCTTCGATCGCCATTGATCGTGATCGAACGGCTCAGAACAAATCCCGCTTATCTTGGGTCTGTTGAGGGGCAAAAGGGGCAAAATCGAAACCCCTATATCTCTTTCTTTCTCCTCGAGATCACGATCTCCCGCTCTGTCTATTTCTTCGTCGAGCAAAACCCTACTTTGACGCTTCCCCCTCCCGCTATATCTCTCTTCGACGCCTCTCTTCCAAATCGCTGCCCTCTCTTTCTCTCTCCAAAACCCTAATCAGTAATACGGGCGGAGCAGGTAACTGACTGAATCTCAAACCATAAAAGTCCTTCATTTTTCCAATCCATTTCACTCCAATCTGAATTCTAACAGCAAAAATCGCTCCTTTGCAGACGGAGAAGGCTTTCTTGAAGCAACCGAAGGTGTTCCTTTGGTAATTTCTCATCAATTCCATTTTCCCCATTTTGAAATGCATCGATTTGGGTTTTTTCCTAGAAAATGTCTTTTTTGGGGGGGGGGGGGGGGGGGTGTGATTTGTAGCTCGAAGAAGACTGGGAAGGGGAAGAGGCTTGGGAAAGGCGGGAACCGGTTTTGGAAGAGCATTGGGCTTGGATTCAAGGTTCCAAGAGATGCAATCGAAGGTTTGTTCAGTGATCTAATGCAAAGTTGTGATCTTATTGTAAAATTCATTATCTAGTTTGCAATGCTAATAAATTTTCACCTATATAATTAAATAATTGCATGATAACCAAGTGTGAATCATATAGATAGGAAATTACATTACTAAGAAGAATCTTAGATTGCGGTGGCAATTTTGATGGAACTTTGAATATGCAACCGTATACACTTATTGCTAAAAATATAAGTTTTTTTTGAACTGTAAATGTCACTGATTTTGTTAGGAGTTAGTACCATTAAATCGATGTACGGGGAAGTCATTGGTCTCATTTATGTTTGTGTGTGGTTAATGAGTCTTGGTAGCTTGATGTTTGATTGTTATATAATGTGTCAAAGTGACTACCATAAGAGCTGAGCATTAGTACTTGCTATGAGGTTTGTCTATAAGGTTAGGTTTTTAATTTTTTATGTTGTGAACAAGTGAGGTGCTCTATATTTTGCTGCTTATGAGTTTGTGAAATGAGTGTTTTGTAGTTTGTTTTTGGTACTAGTTTTGATATGTATGGTAGAGTTTGGTCTTTGGAGAGTTCAATCATAATTGCCAATTTTTTGAGAAGATAGTATTGCGATTTGTACAAGTGCATGCATCAAAGAAATGGAAGATTGGATAAACAGGGAGTGGCTGTTAGCATATGGGTACATTTACATGTCTCCTTAAGAGTTTGGGAAGACAAAAAAGAGTATTAGCGGCATAGAAGTATCTGATCTTTTATTTTGTTAGTTTGCTTTTGTAACACTGAAATGCTTCTTAGGATATCACAAAATTTGTACATGTACTGATTTTTTTAATTTATAACTTGCATGCTAAGTTGAGCACTTGGAGTAGTTGGAAATGCAAAAAAAATTGATCAAGGCAAGTAGGTTATAGGATGAAAAGGCTTGTTGAACATAAGAATTTTCATATAGAATAAGAATTTCTGAATATAAAATTTGTATTTTTTTCAGTACTAATAGGCTAATTTAGTTGAATTTTACTTCTGACTATGATTATCGAATGTGTAAATGTAACGACCTTGGAAAGTGTCAGTTGGACTTAGCTAGACTTATACTGATTTTTTACTGGATAAGTTACATATTAAGTTGAGCAAAAAGTTTGATCAAAGGAAGTAGGTCACAGGATGAAAATACTTGCTGATCAAAGAATTTTCATATAGAATAAGAATTCTTGAATACAAATTGGAATTTTTTTAGGCTGATTTAGTTGAATTTTACAGGACATGGTTTCTTAATGTAGATTACGCTAAAACACTGCATTCTTGGTATTGTTAAGCTATTACGACTTTGTGCAAGATTATCAAGCAGAATGGTTTGAAAATTGTTTTTTTTCCAATTTTTTTCAATTCCCTTATTGTGTAAATTAATTGCTATGGTTTGAAAATTGTTATATGTTTTCCATTCACTTGTTCGAACTCTTTATTGTTAATTAATTTGTCAGGTAATGTTTGCATCTCAAGAATAGTGTGTGGAACAAGATGATCAGCTACAATATGTCAGGGAAGTATTCGATTCCCCAAATAGTCTGTTACATTCATGTGATTGTGAGTTTGCTTCCTCGTTGGATAACTTGGATTCTAGTTTTACAAGTGATGATGAGATGGATTATGTTTATGAAGTTGCACAATATGAATCATTTATTTAATGATTTGTAGGAGTGATTTGTGATGAATTAATCCTATCTGAGTTTTATTTTCCCTAATTTGTTATAAGTGATGATGAGATGGATTATGTTTTTGAAGTTGCACACAATGATTTAATGATTAATAGGAGTGACTAGTGATGAAATAATCCTATCTGAGCTTTACGATTGTCACTTCACTGAATGTTGCTAAATTATAAGGGTTTTAAATTCCCTGACTTCACTGAATTTTTGCATTTCCAACTGCTCCAAGTGCTCAACTTAGCATGCAAGTTATAAATTAAAAAAATCAGTACATGTACAAATTTTGTGATATCCTAAGAAGCATTTCAGTGTTACAAAAGCAAACTAACAAAATAAAAGATCAGATACTTCTATGCCGCTAATACTATTTTTTGTCTTCCCAAACTCTTAAGGAGACATGTAAATGTACCCATATGCTAACAGCCACTCCCTGTTTATCCAATCTTCCATTTCTTTGATGCATGCACTTGTACAAATCGCAATACTATCTTCTCAAAAAATTGGCAATTATGATTGAACTCTCCAAAGACCAAACTCTACCATACATATCAAAACTAGTACCAAAAACAAACTACAAAACACTCATTTCACAAACTCATAAGCAGCAAAATATAGAGCACCTCACTTGTTCACAACATAAAAAATTAAAAACCTAACCTTATAGACAAACCTCATAGCAAATACTAATGCTCAGCTCTCATGGTAGTCACTTTGGCACATTATATAACAATCAAACATCAAGCTACCAAGACTCATTAACCACACACAAACATAAATGAGACCAATGACTTCCCCGTACATCGATTTAATGGTACTAACTCCTAACAAAATCAGTGACATTTACAGTTCAAAAAAAACTTATATTTTTAGCAATAAGTGTATACGGTTGCATATTCAAAGTTCCATCAAAATTGCCACCGCAATCTAAGATTCTTCTTAGTAATGTAATTTTCTATCTATATGATTCACACTTAGTTATCATGCAATTATTTAATTATATAGATGAAAATTTATTAGCATTGCAAACTAGATAATGAATTTTACAATAAGATCACAACTTTGCATTAGATCACTGAACAAACTTCGATTGCATATCTTGGAACCTTGAATCCAAGCCCAATGCTCTTCCAAAACCGGTTCCCGCCTTTCCCAAGCCTCTTCCCCTTCCTAGTCTTCTTCGAGCTACAAATCACCCCCCCCCCCAAAAAAAAGATATTTTTTAGGAAAAAATCCAAATCGGTGCATTTCAAAATAGGGGAAATGGAATTGATGAGAAATTACCAAAGGAACACCTTCGGTTGCTTCAAGAAAGCCTTCTCCTTCTGTAAAGGAGCGATTTTTGCTGTTAGAATTCAGATTGGAGTGAAATGGATTGGAAAAAGGAAGGACTTTTATGGTTTGAGATTTAGTCAGTTACCTGCTCCGCCCGTATTACTGATTAGGGTTTTGGAGACAGAAAGAGAGGGCATCGATTTGGAGGAGAGGCGTCAAAGAGAGATATAGCGGGAGGGAGAAGCGTCAAAGTAGGGTTTTGCTCGACGAAGAAATAGACAGAGCGGGAGATCGTGATCTCGAGGAGAAAGAAAGAGATATAGGGGTTTCGATTTTGCCCCTTTTGCCCCTCAACAGACCCAAGATAAGTGGGATTTGTTCTAAGCCGTTCGATCGCGATCAATGGCGATCGAAGGGCTGAAAATTCCAGCTCCCGATAAGGATCTCAGCTTCTTAGCTCTTAATAGACTTACTATATATATATATACATAATAAAACACAAAGAAAGCTATTAAGTGGTTCTCCTTCAATCACCCCAAAAATGAAAGGCCCAGATCTAACCTCACAAAACATATTTTACCCCCCCCCCCCCCCCCCCGAAAAAAGTTTTCCCCCAAAACTCAAATTCAAATCCCCCAACCAAAACAACTACTATATTTATTTAATTATTTCTTTCTCTCTCTCCCTCCCTCCCTCTTCTATTCAAAAAATTAAGAATTTTTTTTTTATTTTTTTTAAAAAAATTTAAAAATTAAAAATTAAAAAACTTTAAAAATAATTTAAAAAATCAAAAAAAAATTATATAATATGTTTTTTGCTGGACCCCCAAAAGTTTCTCATATAATATGTTTGCTACTTCAATTAATTTGCTGGACCTCCAAAACTATTTTATATGATCAAATAAGATGCACCGTTCCGAAGACGTGTCGTAGGCACCTGTCAAAGCAAACCTAGTATATATATATATATATATATATATATATATATATATATATATATATATATATATAAAAGATAGTGGCATAAATGTAAATAGAGTGATGTATGGGGGGCCCACATGAGAAATAGATAGCAGAGTTACTCTCTGCTTTTGATGTCACAGAGTGACGTCAGCATGGAGTGGGGCCCGCCCAGGGTGTGGGTGCAGCTGAGTTGCGCCTATTGCCTGCCACGTGGCAGAGGGGCCACCTGTTTCGTTTCTTTCAGGAAAGAGTATGAATAGCCCCATATCGGGAATTGAACTACAATAAAATAATTATAAATAATATAACCTATGATCAAGAGTCACCAATCCGGTTAACCACCTTTTGAGAGACAGCCTGTGGTGGGCAGTTGTACTATACTATATATAATTTGTCTGATAAATTGTATAAATTGGCTGAGTCTAGGGTAGGGGTGTTACAAATGGTATTAGAGCTGAATTTCGACACCGAATGTGGGGCATGTCTATATAGTCGGGCGGTGGACTCCGAAACTATAGACCCAGTCGGGCGGTGGATTCGGGGATTGTGGTGAGCCCTTAATTAAATTCGGGACTGTGATTGATTGGGCGATGGATTCCGGGATCATGATTAGTCGCACGGATTGGAGGGCAGTTCAATTAAATCCGGGAATATGATTGATCGGACGGTGGATTTCGGGATCATGATTAGTTGGGTGGATAGAAGAGCAGATACTCCACATCGGCTAAAAAGTAAATCCTGCACTAGATTGTACATGCCTCGTGCTCAGCGAGGACGCTAATTTCTGAAGGAGGGTATGTAACACCCTGTAATTTGAGATATATATATATATATATATATATATATATATATATATATATGGGAAATGCTCCATTGAAAATGCAAATGTTGTGAAAACACGTGAAAAACGGCCTAGGTTATAATGCATTATAACCTTGGTCGTTGTTTCCAACAACGGTCTAGGTTTGTTTTCATGTTTTCCATGCTACAGTACGTTTTCAATGGAGCATTTCTCTCTCTATCTCTCTCTCTATATATGTATGTATGTATAAGAGTGGCATAAATGTAAATAAAGTGATGTATGGAGGGGGCCCACATGAGAAATAGATAGCAGAGTTGCTCTCTGCTTTTGATGTCACGGAGTGACGTCAGCAGGGAGTAGGGCCCTCCCGGGGTGTGGGTGCAGCTTAGCTGCGCCTGTTGCCTGCCACATGGTAGGGGGCCACCTGTTCCATTTCTTTCAGGAGAGAGAACGGAGAGAGGAGAGAGAGTATGAATAGTCCCATATCGAGAATTGAACCAGAATAAAATAATAATAAACAATATAACCAATGATCAAGAGTCACCAATCCGGTTAACCACCTTTTGAGATACAGCCTGTGGTGAGCAATTGTACTATACTATAAATAATTTATCTGATACATTGTATAAATTGTCTTAGTCTGGGGTAGGGGCGTTACATAGTCGTTCGAGAGGTGAAGCTGGGTCGTCAAATCTGGCTCTGAGCCTCAATGTTCATTGGTCCCAAAACCGAGATCATCGGCGCAACCAATCGTCGAAGGAACCCCGACACCCTGTACAGAGAAGATGGTCACGTTACTCAGGTCGAGTTTTGAGAGTTCCAGGTCGAGGTCGTACGAGTGCTCCGAGGAACATTTCGGGATGAACAATGTTTAGCCGAGGAACAAATCGAGGCCCCTGGAGGAGAAGAATCTCACGACTCGACCAAATCCAGAAACAAGCAGAATGATGTCCGAAAACGTCTCCAAGAAATGTAGGGATGGCATTCGGGCTACTCGGGCCGAGTCGAGCCGGAACCGCCCGAGCTTTGCCCGGTCCCAAGCCAACATGGGCCGGGCTCCACCAATTCACAGGCCGGGTTAGGCCGTGCTAAGGGGGAAAATGTGAGGCCCGAACTTGGCCCCCAACCCCATGGGTGGGGGCCTGGCCGATTTTTGTGTGTATTTTAAAAAAAAACAAAGATCGAGTATTAAATAGTAATTTCATAATAATTGCAAATAACTAATAAATAAAAGAAATTAAAAAGAAAAATTAAATTGATTTAATAATTACAAATTGTTAAATAAAATGAAGTTCATGAATAAAATTTCATACAAATTAGATCAAATTACAAAACAAGAGAATTATTTGAATTTAGAGATCGAGATGACCTCTATTTAGATTGAAGAAAAGTGATTAATTAATTAAAAAATAATATTCTACATTATGATTTTGTTAAGAGTACAAACTAAAAAGATAAAGGAAAATATTGAATGAAGACAATAATTATAAGAACATATAGATAAATAATATTTCATAGAAATCTTATAAAAATAAAAATAAAAATAAAAATAAAAATAAAATAAAAATAAAAATAAAAATAAAAATAAAAATAAAAATAAAAATAAAAATAAAAATGAAAGAAAGAAACAACTGCTAAAAATTATTTTGATTAATTCATTTAAAAATAAAATCTAAGCCCTCTGAAGATCGAACCCACAACCACCCAAACTTAGCGCACTAATTTGCACGCGCTCGCCAAGAAATCCAATCTGAAACTATATTTCATAAAAAGTTTAATAGTAAATATATATATATGTAACTAAGACCATTTGAAGTAGAAAACTTTTAGTCCCACATTGGTGAGATGAGAGAAGTGAAGAGGTAGAGTTGCTATAAATAAATAGGGTGGGGGTTGACAAACAGAGTAATGAGTTCTGATCAATTAATTTTGATGTCCACACTCATTTTTATAAAAATTTTAAATATTTAAAGTATATTTATATGCATATATACATATATACATATATTTTGTAGTATATATGTACTTCTATACATATATTTTGCTCCTAAAAAAAATTTAATTAAAAAAAACCACACGGATTAGCTCGGCCCGGACAGGCCGATTTGAGCTCGGCTGGGCCTTTTGCGGGCCGGGCCGTGGCGGGCTTTGAGGGCAAAATTCAGGCTCGGCCTAGACCCGGTTTGGGAAGGGCCGGTTCCGGGTCAGCCTAGGTATTGGGCGGGCCGGGCCGGGCTGAGGCCCGAGCGGGTCATGGGCCAGCCCGGCCCTGATGCCACCCCTAAAGAAATGGAAGACCGCTTTACTTGGATAGCCGAGAGCGGGGGACGATCCAGTCGGGGACATCAACCATTCCGAGAAACTTCAAGCCTCCCCAGTTCGAGACATACAACAGAGAAACAGATCGTGTTGATCACATAGAGGGGTTCAAAACCCTTATGATGATTCATAGTTCCTCGGATCCTCTCTTATGTCGTGTGTTCCCTGCTACACTGCGTGGACCTGCCCGGGAATGGTATTCGAAGCTCGCCCCAGGTTCAATCTTCTCTTTCGATCAGCTCGAAGAGAATTTTCTTGCCCATTTCGTAACGAGCTGCAGGGCAGAAAAGATGATTGCTTCACTTCTGGAACTTAAACAGAAGGATGGAGAGTCCCTCCGAGACTTCGTCTAAAGATTCATTGTCGAAGCCCGGGCGATCTCTTCCCTCAATGCCGGAGTCGCCTCGGCAGCGTTTTGACAGAATGTCTGCCATGACCAGCTGAAGGTCTCACTAGCCAAGAAGCCTCCCATCGATTTCCCCGACCTCCTCCACAGGATCGAGAAAGACATCTGATCCGAAGAAGCTCTGTGCCCCGACGACTGGAATGAGACCCCGGCGAAGGGGAAGAGGAAGGCAGATGAATCTGAGGCCTCGAAAAAATTGCAAACGAATCTCATTGGTCAAAGGCATCCGCCTCTGGTCCCCCGATTCGAGAAGTTCATGCCGTTCACTGCGAGCGCCTTGGTTATCCTCATAGAAATTGAGGACAAAGGGATAGTCAAGCATCCCTCCCCCATTCAACAACAACAACAAAGGAGGGACCGAAGATTTTACTGTCGGTTCCACCAGAACCACGACCACGAAACTGACAACTATGGGGCTCTCAAGGAGGATATTGAAGCACTCATACAGAGAGGATACCTTACTGAGTTCACGCATAATTCAATGTGAGCCTCCCCTCCTGGAAGGGCGGACAAGATACCAGAAACAGGTCATGGGCTAGAAAGAGCCAATGGGCTAGCTATCCTCCACTGCATCCTTGGTGAACCTATGGGAGGAGACTCAAACATCTCTCGCAAAGCTTTCATATGAGAGGTCAAAGCGGTCCACCATCAACCACCCCCAAAGGGCGAGAGCTATCAGTCTCATTCTCCAACGAAGATCTTGAAGGAGTCCGATGCCCACACTGTGATGCCCTCGTTACCAGCCTCGGTTTGTCCAAGCACGAGGTTCGTCGCATCCTTGTGGACAATGGGAGCTCAGTAAACATTATTTTCGTAGCAGCCTTCGAAGCCCTAAAACTCCTTAGAGAGAGGCTAAAACCGCCAGGGTACACGCTCTAGAGATTTTCAGGCACCCCTGTCCAGATAGAAGGAATCATGACCCTCGACGTTATGGGCGGGCGAGTTCTGGCCTCCTGAACCGAAACCATGGACTTTATGGTGGTGAACGTTCAAGCCGCTTACAACGCTATCATCGGTCGACCCGGTCTTGCATCCCTCCAAGCAGTACCCTCGGTATACCACATGAAGATGAAATTCCCCACTGAACGTGGGTCAGAGTCATCCGAGGTAATCAGGAGGCAGCCCAAACTTGCTACATGGCCGCTATGGAGGCGGCAGTTTTGCCCCTTGATGCAGTCAGCTCTCCTTTGAAAGGAATATGACTGACTCGAAGCCATTCAATGAACTGGAAGAGGTCCTTTTCTCCGAAGACGACCCATCCAAGTGGTTCTAAGTGAGCTGATCCCTCCTTCAAAACATAAGGCAAGATATCGTTGACTGTGTCCGTCAAAGCTGGGATTTATTCGCATGGGTGCCCTCAGATATGCCTGAGATCTCTAAGGATCTCATAATGCACAGGCTGAGCGTCAATCCGGACTCCAAATCAGTGCAGCAGAGGCACCGCAAATTTGCCCCTGATCGATAGCAAGTGTCGATTGAGGAGTTTGTTAAACAGTCGTTGTTTTGCTATCTCTCTCACTTCTCTCTTTCCATATCTAATAGCTATGAGAATCCTACAATTTTATATGTATTGCGATATAGTTTAATTGCATACTATAAAAACAAACAATTTAACACCAATAAAACACACACTTATAATTGAAGAATTCAACAATAATATGAACAAATATCTAATGATTATATTCATATCAAAAGCTCTCAACATGCTAGTTCAAAGTTAAATTATATGTCACTAATCCAATTTATATCAAAATTAAATTATATCTCAAAGTAGCATTTCACTTTTAATTAAATATACATAAATATATTCCAAATTTATCTATTAACTAATCATCCCATAGATCATGAGCTCTCAACATTATGTTCAATTTAACGCACATTCATAATTAACTCAAAATCAAATTGCAAAAGTATGAAGACTTGCTGTATGATAGATGGGTGCTTTAGGAGGTAGAGAATGAGGATGAGATGAATGCCCCCGTTTCCGTTACAGTTCTTTTTACCCTTCCCGAAATCAACAAAATTCATGATTTTGGATTATGGGTTTTGGGTTTTGGGAGTGGGAGTAGAGAGGGTTGTGAGTAATGAGTGGATCTTAATAGATTTTGGACGGATTTTGTTGGGAAAATAACGAATTTAGGAGGCTAAGGTTTTGGGTTTCTTTCAGGGGCGTTTGGGAACCCAAAAAACTAGGGAAAGGAATGGAATACTGGGAATAGGCCCATCTTATCCTATTCCTCAACCTGTTTGATTAGAAAAAGAAAACAAAGGAAAAACTAAATTTCATTCCCTAGAGAAAGATTTCAGTCAATTTCTATTCCAGCCCCACCCCCCTCGGAAAGTTGCGTAAAGGAATGGAAAGAGAGCTGAGACCCCTCTTGGAAAGCTCCACCCCCCTCAAAACTTGCTGCCTCTCCGCCGCCGTTCTCCGGTGAGAAGTGGGGTTGTTGTAGCACCCGGCCATGGCGGAAGTGAGGTTGGAAGTCGTGCTCGAGTGGTCGGAAGAAGTCGGAAGTTGCTTTGAAGTCGGAGAACAGTTGCTTTGAGGTTCGAGCCTGTTGAACAGTTGCTTCCGACGTCTTCAACAGGTTGGAAGTTGCTTTGAAGTTGCATTCAACTGAGAACGACTTCCCACAGGTCGGAAGTCCATTCGTTATCTAATCTAGTTTTATTGTTAACACTCGGTATTTTTTTAGAATCGAGCTATTTTTTTCTCTTCTTCATCTTGGATTTGGATCCTTCTAAGTATTAAAGGATGGGTCCAATGTCTCTTCCACCTGGGTTTCGTTTTTGCCCGAAAGATGATGAATTGGTTGGATATTACTTAAAGAGAAAAGTGGATGGTTTAGAAAATGAGCTCGAAGTCATCCCAGTTGTTGATTTGTACAAATGTGATCCTTGGGAGCTACTAGGTGCATGATTTGAAACCATTCTGTTTGTTAAAGTTTTGCTTCTGTTCTGTATTTCTTCGTTCTATAATTCATTCATTCATCGCATTCTATGTAGAATTTGAGAAGCTCAAATGGATTACCATGGTTTGTTCTTATTTTTCTTACCATGGTTCGTTCAATATCAAACTAATACCCATATTTTTGTTAGCAAAAAAAAATATTGATACCCAGATTCGATTGGAATATGGATATATCATATATGATTATTGTGTTAACTATCCATGCATTATTGAGTTAATTATTGAGTTAACTTGTACTTGAACTAGCGCTTGAACTTGTGCTTATGAAATAAATGGTTTGCTTATATGAAATGAGCCTCTTCAAACTTTTTGCAGCAATGAGTTCACTATGAATGATATTTTGGTCAGGCAATATTTTGTTGATCGGAGTGGAGAGTGCTCTAGCTTGAGTTTGGAGGATAATGTCATAATCCATACTTTATGCTGTGGGAGTGTCAAAAGTTTATTTTTTCTCTTCAGGAAAACAGTTTTATTCATTACTCAACCCAAAATGCAAAATGTCAGAAGTATGTCCATATACAAATGTTATAAAAAGGTTTTTCAAAATGCGGTAATCCATAGTATTCTATTGTTTTCCAAACAAGACTAGAGAATGGAAACAAAAAAAAATCAATTCCATTCCACCAATTGCCAAATACACACAACTTATAAAGTTAATTCATCCTTTTCCCTTTCTTTCCATTCCTCTCCATTTATTTTCATTCCATTCCTTTTCATTCCCCATCTTAAATGTTTCCAAACAGACCCTCAGAGTTGGGGGAGACGAGAGAGAATGGAAAGAGATAAGTGAGAGAGAGAGAGAGCAAAACAACGACTGTTTAAAAAACTCCCCATTTGACATTCGCTATCTCAGTTAGTGAGTGTGGTACAAACACACTCGCTATCTGAGATAGCGAATTTAAACTTGGTATTTTTCTTCAAGACTATACACTCGCTATCTCAGTTAGCAAGTGTAGTACAAATACACGCGCGATCTGAGATAGCGAGTCTAAACTTGGTATTTTCTTCAATTTTTCTCCAAGTGATGGAGAAGAAACTCACCATACACTTTCTATCCCAGATAGCGATGAAGTTTACACTAAACTCGCTATCTCGGTCATTTTGGTAATTAGTTTCGAAAGTGTGTCAGTTTGGTAAATACTTTCGAAAATGGGTCATTTTGGTATAAATTCCGGCCAAAGAATCCCCTCAACGAAAATATTTTTTCTGAAATAGGCCAATTTTTTAAACTAATTTCTAAAATATACCACTTTTGAAACAAATTTCCAAAATAGGTCACTCGCGATTGGGAACTGCAGCCTATTCTATTTCGTTGCTGCAATTCTGTACTGCGGCCTAAGTACATACCATAATACTCTACCCTCCAAGACTCGTCCAAAAATTTTCCAAGTTGAAGGTATGCTGAAAGTGATTTAACATAGGCCGCAATTGGCTATGCGGCCTGGAGAATATTTAGGTCGCTGTTCCCAACTGTGGCATAAGTTAAATGATCCATGGGGTCCGGTCCTTAAACCCTAATATCCCCTTCACTTCACTTCAAAACTTCTCCGAAACCAATTTTCTTATCTTCTTCGAATCTAGAACCATCATCACTCTTTTCCTACTACCTAAAATCTCTCCTAAATTCAATTATCATCCTCACTTCATCTTCCTCTCTCCATCACCATTCGAAATTGGAAATCCCCAAACCCTAAATTTATAATTTCGTTCAAATTCGTTAAAATGCGGCCACCCACCTTCAATCCGATCACTACCCACGAAAGTTAGCCTCTCCTTCATCATCATTTGACCTCATTTTTGTCATCACCCGAAGATCTTGGAGGTATGTTTTGGTTGGTTAGCATGTTTTGTGTATGTTTTGGTTGGTTAGCATGTTTTGTGTGTGTGTGTAATTTCTATGAATTGTTAGTGGGTATTATGAGTCATTGTTCAGTAATGTAGATATTGTATACTCGGTTTGTAGAGTTTTATGAATTGTTAGTGAGTATTCTAAATTGTTAGTGTATTGTTTCATGTTTTTTGTTGTGAATATTATGAATTTTGAGTGAATTGTTAGTGAAATTAATGAATTGTCACATAATTGCTCTGCATTGTTAAATGGGTTTAGATGTTTGTATGAAGTTTGGGGAGGTAGACATAGATGAATGGTTGCCGACCATTCTTCTTCCTCACATGACATTATATGTTGAACAATGGATTTTTGTGTTGCTCGTAGATAATTGATATGGTTAAAATGGCGGTAGAGTTAGTCAAGAAAAAGAGTGACAAGTTTGATCATATTATTTGAATCTATAACCCTCATCACTCTCTGCCTACTCCCTACAATCATTCCCAAATCCAATTATCAACCTCATTTCCTCTTCCTCCCTCCATCCCCATTCGAATATTATGAATTGTTAGTGAATTCTTAGTGAATATTATGAACTTTGAGTGATAATTGCTATGAATTGTTAAAGGGGTTTAGTTGATTGTATGAAGTTTTGTGTGCAAGGTTGGATACTCTTGTTGGTTGCAAATTGGCTTATTGTCCAACATATGTTTAAAGAATTGATTGTGAGAATAAAATAGTTACGGTTTCGATTAAAATTTAAAATGCTTGACTTGAATATTTCTGGTAGTAGTCCACCAAACAATGTGTGCAATAGAGAATACGATTGTTTTGATGTATAATATTGAAATGAATTCATACGTTAATCATTTTAAGACGTTATTACATATTAGCACAGATTTTTCTTTTACATGAACTTCATTCCTTAATGGCTCACTCCATCTTATCTGTCAATCTTTAAATTGTACATATCATAAACTGTATTCGTTATATATTAACATAATCTAATATTGGTGACCATAATTTGTAGTGATCGTCTAATATCGGTAATGGCAAGAATGTGTAGTGATCGTCAAATGAACAAGGGGTTCGATTACACAACCACAAATTCTCGATGTTCCTTAATAGAGAACATCTTCCATGTTGAATATGATCTTTGCTTTCAAAATTTTGCCCAACGATGCTATCTCCGATGGTCCACATGATTCTTCAAGATTTTCATGAACCCAATCATTATTACTCCCTTCGGTAGATTCAAATTCAGGTACAATTGGCCTCATGAATTGAGTAGTGGGTGACGGGGATGGAACATTGGCTCTCGTTTCCTGAATGTCATTGACGTTAACATCTAGATCATCTTCATATTCCTCATCATCTACAATAATCTCCTCATCTGTATCTTCTTCATCATCTACTAACTCATTGTTAACTGTAGCATTGTTGAAGTCTTGTGCATTGTTTTCGTTATCAACAGTATTGCGGATAAAGTTTGAATTCAACCCTTCCAAGTCATGTATGGGTGAATTTATTGAAACTGAATTTGTGAAAACTGGATTAATTTGTCGAGGTGACACAGTTTCATGTAGTTCAGCACACGGAGTCGGCACTTCATATAATGGGCTTGGTATACGATTAACATGTGGCGGACTATTACGAATCCTTATTTTCTCAATGTATAACTTCAATGCATTCCAACTACAGTTAGGATCAACTGTTCTTGCAATCATGGAAGTAAGAGCGTCATCATCGACTATATGCACCAACATGAAATATTGTGACTCTCCTTTTCCAACTGCATATCGAGCTCAGGTTTTAACATTCCATTCAACTCTATCACAGTTAGTAATTTCATACACTTTCTCTACTAGTTCATGCTTTGTAATATTATGGGGAGCCCAAACTACTTTTGGTTCAACATCACTATAACAAGTTCCTAATTTTGGGTCTCGAATTATTTCTCCCCCATAATATAGCCAAATAGAAATTTTGTAATCCATACCTATATGTAAATGGATGAATATGCAAGTAATTATCTAATCAAATAATAATAAGAAACATAAATTGTACTTTCTGCGGTTGTATGAATACCTTAAAAAAAACCGGTGTTGGAGAGGGAAAATGACAACATAGATTATGCCAGAGAATACGAAGACGGTGCTAATCGTAGTGAGTGTTGTCACCGAAGAATGTGGGTAGCGAGATTTGGAGAATTGGTTGAGAAATAGGGAAATTAGGGTTTGGGGACTTGGGGGATTCGGGGGTTGAAGGTTCATTCGTTAATTAGGTGGAGATTTTATGGAGGGAGAGAAGCTAGATTAGGGTTTTCAAAGAATTTGAGTTTCAAAGTTGGGACAATGAATTGGGGAAAGAGATGAAGAAGAAATGAAGTTATAAGAATAGGGGTTAGAAGGGTTTAAGGAGCATTTAACCAAAACCGCAGTTTGGAACTACGACCTTGGTAATATCGAGGCCGCAGTAGCCAACTGCGTCCTAAGTTAACTTAGTTTTCGACTTGGAAAATTTTCGAACCAAGTCTTAGAGTGTAGAATATTATGGTATGTACTTAAACCGGTGTAGCAAACATCTCTTTTGCTATTTACTATTTCTCATTTTGCCATATATTATAGCAAACCGTTGTGGATGCTCTTAGAAGTCTATATTTTCATCCAACTAATTTCCTCCAAAACAGTGTCAAGTGTTTAGAATTCATTTTTCTTCAGACATGATATCTGCTCACCACCATCTTCAACACTCTACCAACATAGCATGTAAGTAGAAGGAAATACTCCATGAAATGAATTACATATAATACGAGTACTAGCAGTATCAGCAGAATTCAGGGACCAACTAGAGCTGCTGAAAGCCAACACTGAGAGATGTAATAGAAAGTTTTACTAGTGAAAATTTTAAACCAAAACAGAAGCCGAATAAAAGCATAAGATATAACTTAGATATCATTCATTAATATTTCAAGTACCGTTAGAGACGGTGATTAAAAAAGTAGCTAGCTTAGACGACTATTAGCAACCAGTGAACTGCTAAACAGAACAGACAATCATAGTCAGGTAGACATCAAGTTCTACGAGTGATCAACAAGCCACAAGCATAAAACCCTAGACAAACATTATTTGGTAACATAGGTTCCAACCAAGAGGAGGCAGCAACAAAACTTAGTAACGGCCCCCATAATGCCCTCCACTGCGAGAGCTGCCACCGCCATCCTTCTCCACATAACCAGCTGCCATTAAAGGAAAGTTAATTGTGTAAGCAAGATTTTCAGACTTTGAAAAGAAAAAAAACAACATATCGAACTAGTTTTTGCCTACTTACGAGGAAGATTAACAGCTTTGTTTGCTTCAGCATCAGCATCAGTGTTATAACCCTAGAGGGGGAAGACAAAGATACCATGTAAGACAAAGGAATACGTAAAGGCTGTTTTTTTTAAATTAATTTCAATGAAATAGAAAGATAACAGCTCCATGACAATTTTGCAAGGATATTCAGTAATGGGTCGGATATATAGAATTATAGAGGTACGTTAGAAAAGTGTAGGCAAGAATGGAAAACATTCAATTTTGTGATTTTAAGCATAGTGCTAGCAAATTCGTCATCGTTATGCAATAATAATAAATGCACACTTCTTCTTGTGTTTGCTTGGACCAGGCTTGCGTCTGAATTAACTAGAGAATAATTGGATGAAGCTGGCTCATTGCAATAGTGAAAAATTGTACATATTAAATAGCCCATAGTTAATTAATGTGGCCAATCACAGTGTGCTCCTGTACATAACAATACTCCTATTATTCTTAATAAGGCAGTGTTGCGATTTGAGAGTGTCACTAAGGTACCACCGGTAATCGCTCATTGATAGTAAGCATGAGGATAGATTACAAAAATGTACTTTTTTTAATCATTGCATAAAAATGCATATTGCACAAGGAAACTAATTTAGATTTGAGTACATGCATCACTTACATATGCATTAAAAAACTAAATATCTAGTGGCTGAGCTAAATGATATTTTGCCAACTCTGCACCAAATTGCGACATAAGTGATGAATAAAAAACAAATGCATAATATAATTGCATAAATATTTTAAAGGCACATCTTAGTTAATATGGTAACTTCAACCAAACAAAGAGAATTATATAAGTAGCATTTGGACATATTCAAAAGAGTTTAATAGTCAATCTAATGTATACAAAAATACACTAGGTGATGAGTTCACTCATACCCTGGGAATATAACTCATTTCAAATCCCCCCTTAAACTGTCTCTTCAATTCCTGAGCCTCAGAGCAATACCTAGACATGTTCTCGTTCCTGGTCTTCCAATTTCCTTGCACCTGTAAATGAGATTATAAATTAGTCCTTTTCAAATCCCACAGTTATAAATTAGACCATGATTGAAAGTTCCATATTAGTAGTCCCTCATTGTGTGGGCATTGCTGTAAGAAACACACATTTACAATCCTTGAGTTTACACTTATATATGGAAAATTATAAAATTAAGCACTGTGTGAGATGTATGCATCCTTTATGACATGGTTTCCAATTAAAAGTACTCTTGTTTAACAGAATAAAGTTAATAGCATTGATATTACTGAAATTCGAAAAACAGATTCAAATATTAGAACTGATGAAACCCTTGTAAAAAAATTACTCAAATTTAGCATTTAGCGTGGGCCTCATGGTTTAAGGCTAAAAGAAAACTCAAACTATAGGTACTGTAGTGTAATACTTCTGTGCTACTTAACTTACCATTTCCAGGGCACCGATGTGTAATTAAAAAATACCTTATTATAATTATTCTATTAATTAAAAATAGAGAAGAGAAACATCATATAATAAGAAAACACTCTGCCCAAATATAAACATTTCCTTTTGTATTAAAAGGCATATCATAACATGAATAAAACGGGTTACTTTAATCGCCATGATAACAATTTTCCCTGAATAACGAAAACTAAGAGAAGAAAACGGCAAAAAAAAGGGCTTACACACCTAATGAATTTGTTATTAATGGCCAGATTATCTCATGGGTTAATTACCGTGTGTTTCAGCACTTTTACCTGATTAGGATTAGTTGAAAGAGGGGAACTAAGAAAGAGATTAGATGAGGTTAAAAGGTTTTTGTCAAATTTCAAAATTGATCTTACATTAATTTCATTAAATAGTAAACTAAGATGACTATCACTTGATTGAGTCTATAAATGGGTACTTTTAAAAGAAAATAATTATAAACCTTCCATAAAAGGGGGAAGATAAACCAAACTAGTTGGCAACCAAAAAAAAATGTGTGTGTGTATATATATATATATATATATACTAGATTTGCCCGTGGCCACGTGCCTACGGCACGTCTTCACAACAATAAAGTATATGAAAAGTCTTATAAACAATAAATCAACAATTATGTAGCTGAAGTTTGAATAGTATGACAATAATTAGTTGTAAATAAAAGTCCATGTTTCCATTAGTATATGGTGGAAAATAATTATAAATTGGGGTATAACAGTCCATATTTCCATATATATATATATATATATATATATATAGAGAGAGAGAGAGAGAGAGAGAGAGAGAGAGAGAGAATTAAATAAATAAATGAGTTGTTTTTTTTGGGGATTTGAATTTGAGTTTTGGGGAGAAACTTTTGGGGGATGTGTTTTGTGAGGTTAGATCTGGGCCTTTAATTTTGGGGGATTGAAGGAGAGCCACTTGATAGCTTTCTTTGTGTTTTATTATATAGATTTCAAAATTGATCTTACATTAATTTCATTAAATAGTAAACTAAGATGACTATCACTTGACTGAGTCTATAAATGGGTACTTTTAAAAGAAAATAATTATAAATCTTCCATAAAAAGGGGAAGATAAACCAAACTAGTTGGCAACCAGAAAAAAAATGTGTGTATATATATATATACTAGGTTTGCCCGTTTACACGTGCCTATGGCACGTCTTCGGAACGATGCACCTTTGTTTGATCATATAAAATAGTTTTGGAGATCCAGCAAATTAATTGAAGTAGTAAACATAAAGCAAAAAACATATTATATGATTTTTTTTTTGAATTATTTTTAAAGTTTTTAAATTTTTTAGTTTTAAATTTTTTTATTTTTAAAATTTTTATTTTTTTATTTTCTTAATTTTTTTGAATAGAAGAGGGAGGGAGAGAGAGAAAAAAAATTAAATAAATATAGGAGTTGTTTTGGGTGGAGATTTGAATTTGAATTTTGAGGAAAAACTTTTGGGGGAAAAAATATGTTTTGTAAAATTAGATCTCAATCTTTGATTTTTGGGGAGATTGAAGAAGAACCACTTGATAGCTTTCTTTGTGTTTTATTATATAGATATATATATATATATATATATCTCCAAGCAGACATACACCCCATAAAAGGGGTTTTAAATATGTAACCATATCGCTATTTTTTTCCCAAACAGAAACCAGAACAAACATCATTTAGACCCTGATAACATATGGATTTTCTCAGAATGACCATACTATCAATTTTCTGGAATACATAGAGATATCCTCAGTTTCATAAAACTAAAATAGGCAAATTCAACTAGGATAAATAATGAGCAAATAACAAAACCATAATCATTTAATCAGATCGAAGACAGCCAGGGGCGTATCTGGGTTTCAGGGGGGCCTAAGAAAATTCTTATATGGGGCCTTTTGCAAGTTTGACAAAATAATAATTACAATTATTTAAAAGTAAACAAACTTGGAGCATTGGAGAACAAACTATTTAAATGAAAAACAAATTTATATATTGCTTCCAAAAAAAATTTAATTGATAATATATGTTTTTTATATGAAATTCCTCGTGGCAAAAAAAAACTCGGACAAACTCTAACAACAAAATCGAAATATGTTATCTCAAAGAGGTAAATATGATATATTAGAGAACATGATTAGAATAAAATGATAATGAATATATGTACATGAGAATACTAGTTGGAAGCTTAAAATGTAGAATAATCATATGCACTTGAAGAATTGGTTGAAAATTTATCATAAACAAGTAAATATGATATACCATAGAACATTGAAAAAATATCATAGAATGACATACATGGGCTAAGTGAAAAATAATATTAAATTCATAAAATGGTAAAATGACATGTATGGCTATGTGAAAATAATGAGTTTTAAAAATAAAAATGATTGAAAAATTAATTGGCCTATGTAAAGTTTTGAACCTACGACATTCACATTATTAGCATAACACTCTAACCAACTGAGCTAATAAGCCAACTATTAATATAATGTAACTATATCAGTAAATATTACATTTTATTTTTTGACATTATAAATTCTTAAAAAAATTGGGGCTCTATAAAATTGGGGACCCAAAGCAGTTGCTTGTGTTGCTTGGGCCCAAATCCGCCCCTGAAGACATCTAGCCATGTAGAACTTTAATCACAAATGAGCTTACTTTTAACGGCCATCTGATATTAGTCCACAAACAAAGAAAGTTAAATATAACATCATTTACTTCAGAAAAGGGGAAAAGCATATGATTGCATCTACTTAAGATTTTCCTTTTTCCTGCTAATTCACATCTACTTAAAGAAGTGGAGGTGAGGTAACTATATAAATGGAGGTAGAGATGTGATAACTAAAGTTTGCATATCTATACCTCCACTTAAAACTAAACTTCAGTTGCCCCAATTCCATTACCAAAAACAGGATAAAGACCTACAAACAAATGGGTTTCTTCAAATGGGCTCTCCTAAATGACCACATTATCATGATCCTACAATCTAAAAATATGATAAACAAATCTAATTGAGAAAAAGAAACCAAAAAATCTTTGCTAAGGGAGTTTCTGCAAATGGGTTTTCGAATGATGAACTCATTATCATGATCCTATAAACAAAAGGTAAAACAAACATCATCTACTTCAAATAAATTTTAAAAAAAAAAAAAAAAACAGATGATCTCATCTACTTGAGGATGACAAAATGCCTCCATTTATAGGCTTTCTTAAAATGGGTTTTCTAGAAATGGCCTCATTATAATGATTCCACAATCAATGTAGAAAATAAGACAAAACATCTCATCTACTAAGAAGATAAAAAATCTTCACTAATGGGTTTTCCCAAAATGCCATCATTATGAAGATCCCAAAAGACAAACATCATCTACTTAGAGAAAACTAGATAACAGGACCTGCTCGTGAACTAATCGAGAATCCCCCTTCACACGGATGTTGTCAAAACCCATCTCAAGAGCAGTCTTCATCCCTCTGTTGAGAGCTTTGTACTCAGCAGCATTGTTTGTATCATTCCCCAAACCTTCGCGAACACGAGTTATCTAATCAACCCCCAAAACCCAGCATAAGAACCAACAGAAACAACAAGGAGAAATAAGACAACAAGAAAACAAAAAAATTGTTGGGTTTATTTACCACAGTGCCATCCGAAGACTTCAACACTGCACCTGCCCCAGCTCTCCCTGGGTTCCCCTTGGAAGACCCATCAAATTCGAGAGTAACTTGGGACATCTGCACCATAAATCAAACTCATTATTAAAATATTAAATAAAAAAATACAATAAAATAAAATAACAAGAAAAGCGCGGGCACTGTTACCTTTGGGGAGAAGTAAGGACTAAAAGGAGAGGAAGACGAGTGATGGGCGAAATGACAAGGAGAGAGTACATAAATAATGAAAGAGAAGGGTATAATGGGGTATTGGATCACTGGATATTTTTGGAGATGGTTGATATTCGCATTCCCTGATTAACGACGGCATATAAAGTTAGTATTAGGATTTAAGAGCATCTGTAGTCGTTTTCTATAAATTTATCCATATATCGATAAATAGAAATAGATATTAGGATTTCGCTCCACTCGTCGTAAGTTATATTATAGCAAACAATTGTTTAATATTAAGCGACGGTATTTCGTATGCCGTTGGAGGCCGAAAAAGTGAAAAATCCATGCGGAATTGTCGGACGGCACATCGTGTGCCGTCCGTTTAAGAAAAATAAAAATAAAAATAAAAAATTTGTATGCCGGGTGTCTAGGACGGCACTTCATGTGCCGTCCGACACACTTTTGGCATTTAGCCCCAGTTTCCCTACTTTATTGTCAATTCCCGTGATTTCATGGCACAATACCCGGCTTTTAATTTTTTTTAAGACCAAAATACCCTCCACACATATTCTATATATATCTGTTGATTATTTGTTGAACTAAACTATCTCTTCACAAACCGCCCCAGATTCCACACATATTCGTCATTCGGCAAAAAATTTTTTTTTTTAATAAATTCCCAACGGACGGCACATCGAGTGCCGTCCGGGAATAGTGGATATGGAACAGACGGAATGTTGAGTGCCGTCCGACGGTGGGGTTTATTTGGATTTTGGGATTTAATTAATCGGTTTAAATACGAAATTTTTGGAACGGACGGCATTTCGAGTGCCGTCCGACGCTGAGAATAGTACTTTTTCGGTTGGGACGGCTAATCGAACGCCGTCCCTCAGATATCGATAAAAGCTATTTCGTCTCTCATATATAGAGATCCACTGTAGCTTTTTATCGATAATATCCATATATAGCAAACGACTGCAGCTACTTTTTACGCTAAATATGGATATTATCGATATATAGATAATGACTACAGATGCTCTAAGGGAAATAATATTTCCCAAGATCCTATCATATCATTTTCCTTTGTACTGTAACCATATATGATATATCCTCCAACTATCTCTGCAAGGGCATTTTATTTTTTTACTTGAAAAGAATATCAATAAAAATAATATATATAAAAATCTCTACTACTGTAATGAGAGAAGGCCTTAGTATAATTTGTCCATCTACCAACCCGTGCAACGCACGTGCATAACTATTGTAAATGAGGTTTTAGATCAAATTCAGACGTAGTCTGAATTTTTTATTTTTAAAAAAAATTATATTTATTAAGACGTGCATCACACCTGTAAACTACTAGTTAAAATTAAATTAAATAAGTCTATAAGTGTGATGACGGTAAAAGTGACGAGCGATCTGTACTGCTCGATCCTGACACGAATCTTGAGGATATCTCACGACTGCTTATGGGCTACCTATAAGCCCATCACTCAAATCCAACTCAACGTGGGCCGAGCCACATCCCCCTAATCAGGGGACCCGGGAACACTCCACAATCAGGTTCTCACATCTATAAAAACAACTCCATCTCTAAAGTAACAAAGTAATCACAATTTCCAACGCTTAAGCCATTCTGAATCCTCTGGTTATTGACTTAAGCGTCGGAGGGTATGTTGCCCGGGAGTCTTCCCAGTGTCTCAGACTTTTTTGCAGGTGTCCGACGACGGTCAATCCACCCAGATCCTCTCAATCCATCACCTCAGCCTCACACCAGAGTCAGTTCGGAGGCCGAGATATGAGTTTCCTTATAACACCCCACAAATTGAGTTATGAAAATTTTGCCCACAGGTGTTACACACATATATTTTGTACTGTTACGGATAATGTCCGTAACGTATTTTAAAATATATATGATACATATTTTGTATTTCGACTATTTATACATTTTTCTTCTTCACAAAATTCATTTTTTATCCTATTTGAGCAAACTTAAATATTAAATTTTTATCTTCGCATTTTTACGTGCATTGCATGTGCTTTCAATACAAGTGCAGATTACGTATATTCCACCGTTACGTATAATATTTCTACGTATTTTGATTACTTATTTTTATAGCTTGTTCGAATTCATTTTATAAATTGAAATTCACTTTTCTCATATTTTGACTCGAATATATTTATACGTGCGATGCATGTATTTTCTATGTGCGTGCTGATTACATTGTTGTATATATATATAATTAATTAAATGTATTTTTCGTATGTTGTATTTTGATTATTTATAAACATTTCTCCGTTGATCAAATCTATTTCGTATTTGAATATTTATTGATACGTGCAACGCACGTGTTTGCAGTGCACATGTTGGTTCATAAAATTTTCTTGAGCCATGAATATTTTTATTCTCATTTTTCTATTCACAATTGTGTGATTTATTTTTAACTAAAATTCATTAGGCCCAAATCCATATTGTAGCCCACTAAAATTAATTTAAAGCCCATAATTGATTTTGTGTGCACTAAGGTGTACATTTAAAATATAGTTAGTTTGGTACACTTGCCATGTTTAACACACATATCCAACCTAATAAAAATTTATAATAAAATTTGTATGAAAAGTGTGCACACACATTGACTATACGTGCACGTGTTTCTCACCATGGTTGGGAATGAGGGAGAGTGGTGTGAGTTAGTGGGAAGTGAGAAGCTATTTTGACCACACAATTTTCTATAAATAGTCCATACTTTTGTCATGAACAATACAACTCAAAAACAAAAGAGATAAAGAGGGAGAAGAGTTTGCGGGTTGTGCTAGGAAGAGGCCGACAATTTTTTAGGGAGTTTGGAGCTTTGGAGCATTATTTTCTAGGAGTTCTACTATTAGGAATTCTACATTTGAGGTGGGTATTTTCTCAACTTTCTAATATAGTTTTATTAGAAAATGCTTGACATGTGTGAATTGTTAGATGCATGATAACTTATATAGATGTAATTTATTTGTTATTAATTGAATGTACGAAATTATGATATGATTGATTTGGTGTCATGAACAACACAACTCAAAACAAAAACAAAAGAGATAAAGAGGAAGAAGAGCCTGCGAGTTGTACTAGGAAGAGGTCGGCCATTTTTTAGGGAGTTTAGTGCTTTGGAGCATTATTTTCTAGGAGTTCTACTACTAGGAATTATACATTTGAGGTGGGTGTTTCCTCAACTTTCTAATATAATTTTATTAGTAGAATACTTGACATGTGTGAATATTTAGATGCATAATAACTTATATAGATTGAGTGTTCATGTTTAGAATATTTGTTGTTGATTGAATGTGTGAAATTATGATATAATTGATTTGAGGGCATTTTTATAAGGTTCTGTTTTAAGTCATAGTTGCACTTCAAAAAAAAATAACTATTAAACTAAATGGAATCTAAAGCTAAAATTTTTATAGGAGCATCTCGTATATGTTAGAAATATCTCCTTAAAATTTCATAATATTTGGATGTCGTTTGTTATTTTAATAAAATCCAAACTTAGGGCTGACTAACAGTTGACTAGTTGTCGAAAATTTGTACACATTAACCTTTCTGTAAAGTCTAAGAAATCAATTTTTCATAAAGCACTGAATTAATAATGAATTTTACAAGACTGAACAAGTGGCGGTACTTTAACCTTTTGACCCTACTGTATATTTCGAAGAATTCAGGGTTATAGACACCATATTTTGGGAAAACTTATAAATAAGAAGTTAAAGTAGACTTTTATACATTTAATTTGATCTAAAAAAACACAAAATTTCATGAAGTACAGAATTTTCTATGTTTTTTAAAAGTAGCATGAGTTTTAGTTTTTGGATTTTGAACCTACTGTTTTGCAAATAAATTTAGATGAAGTAATTGAGGATGAATGTAGATATTCTTAACTACAAAGTTGTAGTAGACTCATTAATGATTTATATGAAACTAATAAGTCTATCTTTTGATTAGTATTGAAATATATATACCATTGGGTGATGTCTTTTATCTAGTTGTCTCACAACTTTTTCAACGTATAAAATCAGATCTAAAATTTGGAATATTAGTAAGATGTACCTTATGAGAAATTAAGAGATAATTAAAGGATAAAGTTAGAATATTAAATATGTGATATTTATAAGGGTTTTAACTCATCAAGTGTTATTGAATGTTGTTATAAGAAGTTGGTTACTTCATGATTGAATAAGAGAAAGGATAAAAGAAGTTAAAAGATGTGAATGAATGAAATTTGAATATGTGAATAATGAGGGTATGAATAACCCATGATGTTGAATATGAAATGTGTTGATTTTAGAGGCTAAGTGAGACCCAAAGTACCGACAAAGTGATCAAAAGAGATTATTAAAATTTGAGAAGTGGCTAATATGGACTATCATTCTCGGTATATTGTTTAAGACCGGTAGGAGGGTAATCTAGCTCTAGGTGGTAATATTATTGATGTTTGAACTTAAGGATATGCACTAGAAGAAGATATGATAGAAACAACGGCGAATATGTCCGGTAAAGAGTGTGCAGCTCCTAGGGATTCGAGATCGAGGAGTACGCCCGGTAAATCTACATGTGTGGCCTAGGGGTAGACCGGTGAGGTAGATGAAAAGGCCAGTAAATAGTCTGCAGTTCCTAGGAATGGTCGAGACCGAGGATACGCCCGGTAAATCCGCGGTGTGTGGGTTAGGGATATGTCATTAAGGTCAGTAGTTGCGAGAGATCGACTTACTAGGGTTCGTGGCTGAGGATACGCCCGGTAAATCCACTATATGTGGGCTAGGGGTAGGCCAGTAAGGTCTAATATCCTGGGGTACGACTCCTCTATGACTACGCGTTGGAGTATATTCATTGGGTTATGTTGCATGGCGAGGAATTGAACCCTATAATGAGGAGTACGATAAGGGCTTGTCCTTGGACCTATATAGTATCGGATGCATAGAATCCGAACAAGTATGGACTAGTGTCATCGTAGTGTAAATGTCTGTATTAGGCATTAAGTCATATCATACACTGACACGACTAGGATAGTCATTTTTCCTATTTGCATTCAAGTTTGTGTTTGCTAAAGTAGAAGAATCGCTGTATTATAGCATTGCGTCAGTTGTATGTAACTGACATGCCCACAGTTTTCCAGTTGCAGGATTGAACTTGGCATGGACTTAAAGTCACTATGATGAGTTGATTACAAGACTGAAGGATTTTCATTATTGTAGATTATATTGTATTCATTTAATTCCGCGGTGCTGTTGACAGGATGAGGACCACCTTCGAAACTGTAACACCCTACAAATTTTAAATTTGTTTTTGGAATTAATAAATGATTTAAACTGAATTTTTATGATTTATTAAGCATTTTCTGAAGTTTATCATTTTTCACGTGGAAATATTATTCTTGGGAAATACAAATTCAGAAAATTTGCTTGGAAAATCTAATATTGATTAGTAGATAATAATTCTAAATTTTCTGGATTTTTTTGAATAAATTATGAAATATTTGCAAATATTTCAAAATGAATGACTTTTGTGTAAAATTTGCCACTTTGGGTAAAATTTCAAAATTTGAATTTAGGGGGCTACGCATAGGGCCAGCCAGATTGAGGAGTTAGGGGGAAAAGATTTTTTACTCTAATTGATTTAAATTGATTTAACTATTTAACTAATTGATTTTTGAATGATCTATATATGTAAAGTTATTTTCTTAAGGAATAGTTAATAAAAATAGCGTAGAAACCCTAAAAACAAACCCCCCCGGCCTATATAGCAGCAGCAGCTACCCTTCCCTCTGTTGTGAACATAAACCTTATTTTCTTCATTTTTTTCTTGGAGTGGAGGCTTGGATCTTGGATTTTTGCAAGGAGAATGAAGGGGTTTTTCTCTATTACTACTATTGTTCTTCAAGTTGATCTTCTTTAAGGTGGGTGATGCTTCTGGTCTCTTGTTTTTTTATATGATTGTAGAATATGAGAATTGTTCAAATATGGTGCATATTAGAAATTGTATGATTATAAAATTGATGTAGATCCATAATAAATGTAAATCTCAATGAATGGGTCGTCAAAATGATATCTTTCATGAATGAAATATAAATCGATGAGTAACTTTCGTGCATAGATGATTGAAGTATGTTAGAGATTAATAATGCATAAAGTTTCTTACTTTTTTTATGCTATATTTGAATAATCATGTATGAATTGATATAGAATGTTGCATGCGACTTGTAGGAGTTGTCATCTAATGTGTAAAGATCTAAAGTTTGCCTGTATGAGAGTTGCTTGACTTATTTGCAATGATATCATGTGTAAATTGGGTTGCAATTAAGCGATAGTTTCATATATGCACATGAATGAGTAATGGATTATTAGTTACTGTTTTTCCCTACATTGTTCACTGTTTTGGTTTGGGATGAGGGGATTTATCATTGATTTGGAATTGGATCTAATGAGTAATGGAAGAACTTGAGTTTAGTTGAGGTTGAATTGAAATATTTTGACTAGTGAATGTCTATTTCATGATAGATCTCAGTTTTGATGCATGTTTATGTCTATATTTCTGTATGAGAATGGATCATGACGGCGTTTGTTGATGTTCAAGTGTTCATGTGAAAAGCTTTCTTTAAAATCTTTTATTCAATGTTATGACTTTGGAAATCGGAATTTTTTGTGGAGTTTATGAAAAAATTTGGTTGATGTATGTACTGAGATGGTTTGGCCAAGATGCACTTTTTTTGTTATTGATTTTTATCATATGCAATCGTGTATTTATAGATATAAACATATATCAGTTTAAGAGATCTCCAAAATTTAAATTGCTGTTGTAGACTGCATGTCGGTCGACCTTGCAGTCGACTACAGTTCTTTTGAACTTGTCGTTGCAGTCGACTGTCATGACTGGGCTGTCGCCACCTTTCCTACTGGCGGTCGACTGCAAATTTTGTACTGCGCCTGCCAGTCGACGGCCATGATTTTGGGTTGTTGTTCTTTTTGAATGCTATCGGTCGACCGCAGTTTTTATAACTATGTCTGCAAGTCGACTTTCATGTCTGGACTTTTGTACTCTGTTTTGCTGCAAATTTTTTTGTTCTTGAATAAATGTTTCTTCGAGTCTGTAAACAATAATTCTTTTTTTAAGGTGATTAGATTCAGATTTCACTGTTTTCAGAGAGTGTGTATTTCAAACTTTAAATGGAATTTAACTTGGATATTCGTGGATTTTAGAAAGTAAATATTCTCAAATTTCAAGAGTAGCATATCTCGGATCTTCCTATAGTTTTGAAAATATAAAGCCTCGGTTTTATTGATGTTAGTTCAGTTTTTGACAAATTATGTGGATATAGTTGTGCATGGAGGTACTTGGTTTTGACTATTGGATTTGAGGGAAATCCTCGTTGTGAGTTAGATGATTTTGGATTTATGTGACATAAAGAAATGTTTAAGATGATCTTCGAGTTATGAGACACCAGAGGTTGGGTGGGACCTAAGCATGCCGACAAGTGAGTTTGTTGGAATTTGGCTAGTGGGGCTTTTGTTTTGATTTAGTAAAGTTAAGTCCGGTAGAGTACACCAACTCTAGGGAGACTGTGATTCTAATTGAACTTAATAAATATAAGGACAAGCACTAGCTAGAGTTGTGATGAAATAAGAGTAAACATAGGTAGGCGGGCCTCATATGATTAGACAGTGGGAGATAATTATAAGAATTATCGGGGTGTAATCACGGACGGTGTGGGATGTATCTTTAGAATTACTGGGGATCGGGGCGACGCTCATTGGATATTCGTGTGATGAGGTACCATTTGGCCGAACGGTATGGGTTTCAACTTCCAGAATTATCGGGGTGTACCAAAAAACACAAATGGTGGGAAGTTGATTCTCAAGAAATATCTGGGGCACAACACAAGATACTCATAGAATAATCTAAATCTTAAAATAATCACCGTAGTATGATAGTTGTATAACGTGGGATTGAACCCAATAAAGTGGGGAACGATAAGGGCTTGCACCGGACCTATGTAGTATGAGATGCATAGAATCAGACAAGTATGCATTAGAAATCATCATATGCTTTGTGTTTCTTGACTTGTCTTATGCATGCTTGTTTTTCATTTTCATCTCGTACATTTGACACTCGGCGTAGCTTCACTTGTTGTCTTACGCTTCTTTTATCATTGTTTCATGTTCCATTTGTTGCTGTTGTGTTAATATGTTTCACCTATTGTTCTATTTATTATTGTTTATGCATCATCTATTACTACGATATTAATATGCATCAAGTTTGTGACTGTGAGATTTAGAAGTATCAATATTACTATGACGTCAGTTGCCTTCAACTAACGTGCCCACTCTTCGGTTTATTTCGCAGGACTTGCAAGTGAGAAGCCGAGTAAAGTGGAAGCTTGAATTTAAGATGATTAAAGTTTAAATGTTGGGTTGTGTTGTAATAAATTTATTAAATTTTTCCGATGTGTAAATTTAAGAAAGAACAGTTGTAATAAAAAAGTTTTAATTTTTTTTTCTGTATTTGATATTGTGTTTATGATTGCAATTGAAGTTGATTCTGAAAATTATGCTACTTATTTATAATTTTATTTATTGGAAATTTGGGGTGCTACAGAGTTGGTATCCGAGCACACTTCAATAGTAATGTTAAACATGGTATAGGGAATGAACCTAGGTGTGGACACTAGAGTGTGAGTACCTAGGTGGACATTGGAGCGTGAGTATTAAACATGAAACTAAACTAAATGAAATGGTTTGAGTACGAACAGATTTCCTGCAGTAGGCAGTTGGTGTGGATGTGATTTATGTTATGGTGCTCTAACAGTTTTCTGTGTTTTGCAGTATGCAGTGAAATTGCATAACCCAGGACTAGAAATGGTGGGAATGGTGATGAGACTGAAGGTTCCCACGGGGGAAGGCTTGACTTAGAGACAAAGATTGCCAGGGTATATCAGACTCCGATTGCATTTATGGTAGCTAGTGCGACTTGGAATCAGGGAGCAGGGTGCTGTACCTATTAATGCAGATTCGAGAAAGCAAGTAGAGTCTTTCAAGCGGATGAAGCCGCCAGTTTTCGAAAGGAAAGCTGATCCTAATGAGGCCAATGATTGGATCAGGCAGATGGAAGTGGTCTTCGAGGTTCTGGAAACCCCTGCAGCCAACAAGGTGAAATTGGCTACAATGCAACTGGAAAAAGACATTGGCGTCTGGTGGCAGTCATTGAAGAGGACTTTTGGTGAAGAGCAGGTGACTTGGGAGGCTTTTCTTAGCGAGTTCAGGGATCACTACTTCCCCTTGGACATCCAGGAGAAGAAAGCAATGGAGTTTCTGAACATGCAGCAGGGCAGTATGTTAGTGCGTGAGTACGAGACTAAGTTCACACAGTTGTCGAGGTATGCGCCAAAGCTGGTAGTTTATGAAGCAAAGAAAGCCAGGAAATTTGAACAGGGCTTGAGGCCGAATCTAAGGTCTCGAATGATATCGTTGGGGATTAGGAGGTTCGACAAACTTGTTAGGAGGGCAGCCATGACCGAGGAAGATATTGACCAGTTCCAGAAGAAGCAAGAAACCTGGAAAAAAAATAAAAGGCCAACAACAACAAATCAGAGTATAAGGAGGTTCCCAGAAAAGAAGGACAGATTCAGTAGGGCCCGAGCAGAAGCCAGCAGCAATTCAGGGAGTGACTTGCTATAACTGTGGAGAAGCGTGTCACTACAGGGCAGCATGTACCAAGCCAGCAAAGGGTCCGACTTGTTATCAGTGTGGGCAAGAGGGTCATACCAAGCCATTTTGTCCGTAGCATAAGAAGGATGGTGCAAATGGGGGCAAATTTTAGAGGCAGGGGCGAGTGTTCGCATTGACTGAGGAGGATGTTGGTAACTCAGAAGATGTGATCCAGGGTATGCAAGAAATTTAATTTATTTTGATGTATTAAATAAGACTTTGTTTAAGAATAAAATGGAGTTTTGAGTATCATTCTTCATGTAACAGGATGTGTTTTGATTAATAGAATAAAAGCAAAGGTTTTATTTGATAATGGTTCTTTTTATACATTTGTGTCACCCAATTTTTCTAAAGTGTTAGGTGTGGAACCTAAGATTTTTCCAGGACGGGTCGTGTCAGTGGCAACACCATCAGGAGAGAAGTTAATTGCTGATCGGTATTACAAGGATTGTGAGATCGAGATCGGTGGGAGGCTTTTCGGAATTGATTTTATCGAATTGCAGGTCTTGGGAGTGGATGCGATTGTAGGCATCAATTGGATGGCAATCTATGATGCTAAATTCAAGAATAAAGAAGTTATAGTGAAGGCACCAGGAGCACCCGCAGTGACTTTTCAAGGGAAGAAAGGAAACTCGAAGGTGATTGGAGCTATATCGAAGTTGATGATTCCAAATGAGGCTTAGGGAGATCCCAGTTGTCAGAGATTTTCCTATGAGGATGTGCATTGACTACCGGGAGTTGAACAAGGTGACCATTCAGAACAAGTATCCACTTCTGCGGATTGATGATTTGTTCAATAGGCTTCAGGGTGAGGCAGTATTTTCGAAGATTGATTTGCGATTAGGGTATCATCAAGTCCGAGTTAAGGAGGAGGATGTAATACCCTGAATTTTCATTTATGAAAATTATTATTTTGTATTATTAATTTGTACGTATTGTACACGTGCAATCTTGTGGTATAAATTTTTATAATTATTTTTCATAAACAAATGAGTGTATATATATATATATATATATATATATATATATATATATATCTTTCTATTATCTTTTTATTAAAGCTTATTTTTAAACAAATATTTTGAGCCCAACTTAATTTATTTTTTAAATATAAACTAATTTGGCCCATTAAATAAAAACCCATGAATTTATTTTCTCTTTTATTACAACTTGTAGTGTAGACAATTTTTATAGACTTTTTATAAAAAAATATATGTACAACTTTTTAAAATAGGGGACTTTAGAAACACGTGCATTGCACTAGCACGTGTTTGTGCATCTTTTGAGGCCGGATAGGATTAGGAGGGAAAAAGAGAAGTGGAGTTTGTGGGAGGTAGTTTTGTAGTCATGGTTGGTTACAACAACTTCCCATTGAATCCTAGCCTTTGTTTCTTAACTCCTAGATCAATCCTAGCCTTCTATTTGCCCCAAATTTTTGTATAAATACCCCTCCCAGCCTAATTATCCTTACACTTCTCATTCATTAAACCTATAGTGAAAGAAATTAATCATTAGTAGTAGATTGTTGTGTTGGTAGAGAGTGAGAATAAAGATTGAGAGAGAGAGTGAGTGTGCTCACATAGCAAGGAGGCCGGCAACACCCCTAGGGAGCTCGGGTTGCACTCAAGCAAGGAGGAGAAGCGCATCTTTGGGCAAGCTCAACTAGGAAGAGAAAGTCACTAGAGTTACTTTGTGGGTTTTCTCTCCAAATTAGGTGGGTGGTTTTTCTTACTTCTAACTCTAGTTACCATGCTAAGAACGATGACATAATTTGCATGAAAGAAACCAATATGAGTACATTTCATTTGAAAAAGGGCTTGTTAGATGATTAAACTAATGCTTGGTAGATTGTATGTTAACTTGTCATGAATCTTAATATTGTAGCACACTTTGCTTTGTAGTTATGGAAATGTTAAATTGGGTTTAGGATAATGTTAAAATTGAGTCTGAAATGCTAATAGATGAAATTATTGTTTTAACTAAATGGACTATCTTGATATTGGTTCTAATGAATGAAATTTGTCCTATGCATTTGGGTTAATGAAAGAGGAAAAAAAACAGGGAATTATAATTTTAATGTGATTTTTATACTAAATTGTGTTTGAGAATTGTCAAACTTAATTATGGAAAGAGTAGTACAGAGTTTAAATTATTGTATGAAAAATGTGTGTTTTATTAGTGAGAAAATTATTTTTAAAATACTGGAGAATTAATCTAAGATAAAATTAATATTCTAGAGATTTACATGACATTTTGTGCAAATAAAACGAAGATAAGAGCTTTTGAACATTGAAACGTTTTAACTAAACAGAGACTCGAATTAAGTAAACTCGAGTTGTGTTTGTGACAACTTGAGCCTATAGCTCAAGTGGTCGGTGAGCTGTCCTAGCGCTACTGTAGCGTGGGCGTGAGTCTTGGGAGTCTCTGGTTCGATACCCCATGCCCACCTTGTTTTTCTGTGTGCGGTTTAGAAGTACCCAACCCGAACATAGGGTATATGACCCTCTGATCTCTCTTCATATCACTGAGCGCATTCGGCCGGTTAGCTAGCACATGGGGCTGTCTTCTCTTAGGTTACTGGTTCGATTTCTAGTTATGCCCAGAATATATTTGTTTGACAAAAAATGATTTTCGGGACTTTCTTGATGTTTAAAAATTTCGAAAAAAATTATCGTTATTATTTTAAAATCATGTACGACCTATGAAAATTAATTGGGAGTTATTGGACTAAAATAAAGTGTATTTTCGAGGTGAAATTGTATTCGAAACTATTGTTTCTTACCTTTATAATTTCCTAAAAATGTGTATTTTCATGAAGTGATTAATATACATGTTAAAAAGAAAATTTGAAGGAAGGAAAATAAAATTGTGATTTTTGTATGGGTTATTTTGTCAAAAGAGTAGCATGTCAATAGTGATTTTGTGAATATTCACTTTGACTAGATATTTTCGTAATATGATTTCAATGTGGAAATAAATGTTGGTTATTGAAATGCATGATTTACAATTGAACTATATGTATGAAATTTTGATTCATGAAAAGATTGGAAATTGTTTAATTGGAAAAGAGAATTCTTCTTGAGCATGACAAACTTAATATGAGAATTGTGAATTGAAATTAAAAATTAGGGTGTAGCCAAGACTCACACCGGCAATTGAAAGAAATGAGATATGATAATTGAATTGAAACGACCAAGTTTGGGTCATTGTGAAATGAAAGAAATAAGACCGGTAATAGTGAGAGGGCCCTAAGAGATTGATTTTGTTCATGATTTCATTAAATTAAGAATTAGTACATAGTGAAGAGGTGATAAAAGTGAGAGAAAAATACAAGTATGAGGGCCCCAAGTCTACGATGTGGGTGTGATTCACAGTTTGTCTTCATGATGCATCGTGACATGACGTGGCACTACTCCAGAATTATCGGGATCTTGGCGACGCTTGTGGGGTGTTTGGTGACTGCGAGAGGATCGTGTGCCATGACGGAGGCTGAATTGTCCATAGGTTGTCTTCACAATGCGTCGTGACATGACATGAGATTTCCCTTCAGGTTGTCTGTACATGAGCTCGTTACTCATAGAACATCTAGGATACTTACTGTAGTTACAATATTAGATTAAGTCATGACGAGGGATTGAATCCTACAAGATGAAGAATGATTAAGAGGCTTGCCCTCGGACCTATGTAGTATGGGATGCATAGAATCCGAACAAGTGCGCATTAATGTCATATAATATAAATAACTGCATTAAGGACTAAGTGCACAATCACAACACGATATCAATAGGATATTCCCCTTAGTTTGATTGTGAACAAGTTTGTGTTTGTTAAGTATGGAAAATCATTATACTGTTTCCGGCATATAGAGGATGGCCGTGTATAGTTTCATCGGTTGAATAAACTGACGTACCCACAGTTTTGTATGCAGGACAAATGGCATGATAAAGTTTAAGGAAGATCTGATGCTTAGAGATTATTCAAATGTTGTTATACTTCATTCATGTAAATGTTGTAATTTTGCTTCCGCTGTAAAGTGTAAAGATTCAATTGTAACTCTGATATAAAGTAAAAGTTTTAAATTCCTTGTAAAATTGTACGAAGTGAAGTAAAGATCCTGTGGAATCTCGAATTCAGTTGTATTTGGAATTCGGGGTATTACAGAGGATATGAGCAAGAGCTTTTAGAACTCGACACAAACTTTATGAGTTTGTTGGTGATTCCATTCGGGGTGACGAATGCGCCGACAGTGTTTATGGATATGATTAATCGAATTTTGCGGTCGTTCATTGATTCTTTCGTGGTGGTATTCATTGATGATATACTAGTCTATTCGAAGTTAGAGGAAGAGCATGCTAAGCACTTAGCAGAGGTGTTAAAGAAGTTACAGGAACATGACTTGTATGCCAAACTATCGAAGTGTGAATTTTGGAAATCGGAAGTGACATTCCTTGGTCATATCATTTTTAAGGAGGGACTGACCACTGATCTTAAAAAGATTGAAACAGTGAAGAGTTGGCCTAGACCTTCGACTGTGAAGGAACTCAGAAGTTTCTTAGGATTGACTGGGTACTACAGACGGTTCATTCAAGGTTATGAGCAGATTGCAGTTCCTTTAACAGGATTGACTCGGAAGGATGTGAATTTTAGTTGGACTGATATGTGAGGTAGGTTCTCTAGATTTGAAGGAAAGGTTGACGACATCACCTATTCTAGTTTTGCCACAAGCTGGGAAATACTATGATATTTACAGTGATGCGTCACACAGAGGTTTGGGTTGCGTCTTAATGCAAGAAGGGAGGGTTATTGCTTATGGATCGAGGCAGTTGCATCCTCATGAGAAGAACTATCCGGCGCATGACCTGGAGCTTGCAGCTATTATCTTTTCCTTGAAGCAGTGGAGGCACTATGTATATGGAGAGAAAATCAATATGTTTACTTATCACAAGAGCTTGATGTACATTTATCAGCAAAGGGATCTAAATCTCCGGCAGAGAAGGTGGTTGGAGGTATTGGAGGAAATTTGTCCTCAGATCAAGTATCATACAGGCAAGGTGAATGTAGTGGCTGATGGGCTCAGTCGGAAAAGTATCCTGTCAAATTTGATCACGGCACAAGAGTTAGCAGTAGAGTTAGATCGGGCAGGTATCGAGGTTTTTTTGCAAAGATTGGGAGCATCGTTGGCGCAGTTGAGGCTTCAGCCTACTTTGAAAGAACATATTATATAGGGTCAGAAATTAGATGCAGAGATTTAGAGGATGTTACAGCAGATTTCTGATGGCAAACTATCAGAATTTCATGTCCAAGATGGGGTTCTATGGATGGGAGAGAGATTGTGTGTGCCGGAGAGTGCAGATTGGAAGGAGAGCATCTTACAGGAAGCATATAGTACCTTGTTATCAGTACATCCTGGAAGTACGAAGATGTATAAGGACATCAAGAAGCACTTTTGGTGGCCAGGAATGAAGTGGGATGTTGTAGATTTTGTAGCAAGGTGTTTGACTTGCCAGCAAGTCAAGGTAGAGAATCAGAAGCCTAGGGCTTGTTGCAGCCGTTGCTTATACCTGAATGGAAGTGGGATAATATCAGCATGAATTTTATCACTGGTTTGCCAAGGAGTCCGAAGGGCAACAACTCGATTTGGGTCATTATGGATCATTTGACCAAGTCGGCTCATTTCTTACCTATGAAGATTACATGGTCTTTGGAGAAGCTTGCAGAACTGTACATCGGAGAGATTGTGAGACTGCATGGGGTTCCCGTGTCAATTGTTTTCAACAGGGGTGCGAGGTTTACATCGAGATTTTGGAGGAGTTTGTAAGCAGCTTTGGGTACCAGAACTGACTTCGGTACTGCTTTTCATCCATAGACCGATAGTCAAACAGAAAGTGTGAATTGATTATTGGAGGATATGCTGAGATCTTGTGTCATGGATTTTGGTGGCCGTTGGGAGAGGTACATGGCATTGGTCGAGTTTGCTTACAACAATAGTTACCATGCAAGCATTGGTACGACACCTTATGAAGCTTTGTACGAGAGGAAATGCAGAACACCCGTCTATTGGTACGAAATGGGAGAGAGGCTGATGTTTGGGCCTGAGATTGTGCAGCACACGTTAGAGAAGATCGAGCTGCTTCGGAGGAGATTGGTCGAAGCCCAGAGCCGGCAGAAGAGTTATGCAGATACTCAGCATAGGGACTTGGAGTTTGAGGATGGAGATGCAGTGTTCCTCAAGGTATCTCCGACGAAGGGAGTAATCAGATTTGGAAAAGGGGGCAAGTTGGCGCCGAGGTACATTGGGCCATACAAAATTTTGAGGCGAATCGGTAAGGCAGCGTACAAGTTGGAATTTCCTAGAAAATTGGCACAAGTTCATGACGTGTTCCATGTGTCGATATTGAAGAAGTATGTGCCAGATCAGAGTCATCAGTTGACGGAAGTGCCCGATGGATTACAGCTGAATTTAAGCTATAAGGAGCAGCCCATGGAGATTGTTGATCGGCGGGAGGTGTTGCAGAGCAAAGTCATACCTATGGTCAAGGTATTATGGAGGAACTAGTTGTTCAAAGAGGCTACTTGGGAACCAGAGGACTGCATGAAAAATGATTTTCCTAAACTCTGTGTAATTTTATACCTTTGCTTGAAGTTGTCCTTCTCCCTATTAGCGGTAGTTCTGGGGACAGAACTATTCTAATGGGGGAGTAATATAACACCCTAGAAATTTTAAATATGTTTTTTGAATTAATAAATGACTTAAACTGAATTTTGGGATTTATTAAGCATTTTATGAAGTTTATCATTTTGCTCGTACAAAACACGTGCAAATATTATTCTTGAGAAATACAAAGTCAAAAAAGTTGCTTGGAAAATCAAATATTTATTAGTAGATAATAATTCTAAAAATTCTGGATTTTTATGAATAAATTATGACATGTTTGCAAATATTTTCAAATGAAGGACTTTTGTGTAAAATTTGCCACTTGGGGTAATATTTCAAATTTTGAATATTGGGAGCTGCACATAGGGCCGACCAGATTGAGGAGTTAGGGAGAAAAGGTTTTTTACTTTAATTGATTTTTTAAGGATCTATATATGTAAAGTTATTTTCTTAAGGAATATTTTATAAAAATCTTGTAGGAACCCTAAAAACAAACCTCCCCGACCTATATAGCAGTACCAACCACCCTTCCCCCAGTTGTGAGCATAAACCTTATTTTGTTCATTATTTTCTTGGAGTGGAGGCTTGGATCTTGGAGTTTTGCAAGGAGAAGGAAGGGGCTTTTCTGTATTACTACTATTGTTCTTCAAATTGATCTTTTTTGAGGTGGATGATATTTCTCGTCTCCTGTTTTGCTGTATGATTGTAGAATATGAGAATTTTTCAAATAGGGTGCATGTTAGAAATTTTATGATTATAAAATTGATGTAGATCCATCATAAATGTGAATCTCAATGAATGAGTTGTCAAAATAACATCCTTCATGAATGAAATATAAATCGAAGAGTAACTTTCATGCATAGATGATTGAAGTATGTTAGAGACTAATAATGCATAAAGTTTCTTACTTTTCTTATGCTATGTTTGAATAATCATGTATGAATTGATATAGAATGTTGCATGAGACTTGTAGGAGTTGTCATCTAATGGGTAAAGATTTAAAGTTTGCTTGTATGAGAGTTGATTGACTTATTTGCAATGATATCATGTGTAAATTAGGTTGCAATTAAGTGATAGTTTCATATATGCACATGAATGAGTAATGAATTATTAGTTACTATTTTCCCTACATTGTTCACTATTTTGGTTTGGGATGAGGGGATTGATCATTGATTTGGAATTTGATCTAATGAGTAATAGAAGAACTTGAGTTTAGTTGAGGTTGAATTGAAATATTTTGACTTGTGTATGTCTATTTCATGATAGATCTCAGTTTTGATGCATGTTTATGTCTATATTTCTTAACGAGAAGGGATCATGACTGTGTTTGTTGATGTTCAAGTGTTCATGTGAAAAGCTTTCTTTAAAATCTTTTATTCAATGTTATGACTTTGGAAATCGGGATTTCTTGTGTACTTTATGAAAAGATTTGGTTGTTGTATGTACTGCGATTGTTTGGCCAAGATGCACTTAATTTTGTTATAGATTTTTATTATAGGCAATCGTGTATTTATAGATATAAACATATATCAGTTTAAGAGATCTCCAAAATTTAAATAGTTGTTGCAGACTGCATGTCGGTCGACCGTGCAGTCGACTGCAGATTGCCTGCCAGTCGACTACAGTTCTTTTGAATTTGTCGTTACGGTCGATTGTCATGACTGGTTTGTCGCCACCTTTCGTACTGGCGATCGACTGCAGATTTTGTATTGCGCCTGCCAGTCGACGACCATGATTTTGGGTTGTTGTTCTTTTTGAATGTTGTCGGTCGACCGCAGTTTTTATAATTGTGTCTGCCGGTCGACTTTCAAGTCTAGACTTTTGTACTATGTTTTGCTGCAAATTTTTTTGTTCTTGAATAAACGTTTCTTCGAGTCTGTAAACAATAATTCTTTTTTAAGGTGATTAGATTCAGATTTCACTGTTTTCAGAGAGTGTATTTCAAACTTTAAACAAAATTTAACATGGATATTCGTGGATTTTAGAAAGTAAATATTCTCAAATTTCAAGAGTAGCATATCTCGGATCTTCCTACAGTTTTGAAAATATAAAGCCTCAGTTTTATTGATGTTAGTTCAGTTTTTGACAAATTATGTGGATATAGTTGTACATGGAGGTACTTGGTTTTGACTATTGGATTTGAGGGAAATCCTCGTTGTGAGTTAGATGACTTTGGATTTATGTGACTTAAAGAAATATTTGAGATGATCTTCGAGTTATGAGACACTAGAGGTTGGGTGGGACCCTAGCATGCCATCAAGTGAGATTGTTGGAATTTGGTCAGTAGGGCTTTTGTTTTGATTCAGTAAAGTTAATTCCGGTGTGATACACCAAATTTAGGAATTTTGGGATTCTAATTGAACTTACTAAACATAAGGATAGACACTAGCTGGAGTTGTGATGAAATATGAGCAAACATGGGTAGGGGGGCCTCATATGATCGGACGGTGGGAGATAATTTCAAGAATTACCAGGGTGTAATCACGGACGGTGCGGGATGTATCTTAAGAATTACTAGGGATTGGGGCGACACTCATAGGATATTCGTGTGATGAAGTACCGTTTGGCCGGATGGTATGGGTTTCAACTTCCAGAATTATCGAGGTGTGAGGGGGTGTACCCAAAATCACGGACGGTGGGAAGCTGATTCTCAAGAATTATTGGGGGCATGGCACTAGATACTCACAGAATAATCTAAATATTAAAGGAATTACCGTAGTAGGTTAGTTGCATAACGTAGGATTGAACCCAATAAAGTGGAGAACGATAAGGGCTTGCACCAGACCTATGTAGTATGAGATGCATAGAATCCGACAAGTATACATTAGAAATCATCATATGCTTTGTGTTTCTTTACTTGTTTTATGCATGCTTGTTTTCCATTTTCATCTCATACACTTGACAATCAGCCTAGCTTCACTTGTTGTCTTATGTTTCTTTTATCATTGTTTCATGTTTCATTTGTTGCTGTTGTGTTAATATGTTTCACTAGTTATTCTATTTATTACTGTTTATGCAACATCTATTACTGCTATATTAATATGCATCAAGTTTGTGATTGTAAGATTTAGAAGTATCACTAAACCTATAGTTGACGTCAGTTTCCTTCAACTGACGTGCCCACTCTTCAGTTTATTTCGCAGGACTTGCAAGTGATTTGACGAGTAAAGTGGAAGCTTGAATTTAAGATGATTAAAGTTTAAATATTGGGTTGTATTGTAATTAATGTATTAAAATTTTCCGCTGTGTAAATGTAACAAAGAACAGTTGTAGTAAAAAGTTTTATTTTTTTTGCTGTATTTGATATTGTGTTTACGATTGCAGTTGAAGTTGATTCTGAAAATTGTGGCACTTATTTCTAATTTTATTTATTGAAAATTCAGGGCGCTACAAAAACCACCTCAACCGGTCCCGGAACGGAGGGGAACCCTCGGATCACAATCTCGGTCGGAGTCACCACTCCTCTCATAGTCAAGTCAGGGAGTGTAGCCGCTCTCCGAGGGACCGCTGACCCTCAAATTGCCAAGGGGATGGGGGTCACGGAACCAGGGCGAAGTTCCATGAATTTCGCGATGAAATCCTTCGAGCCATCCGAGGTGGGGCCCCTCCCGAGCAACCTATCAACCGAGCAGGTGCGTTCGAGCACGGGAATGACAAATCCCACGGGTCAACCTGATCAGAAAGACGGGATGTCCCCATCCTCAAACAAATTCAGGAAATGGAGGGTCGCCTTGCTCGCATCGTCGAGGGCGGGAGACAGTCCGAACAGAGATACTGGCTGAACAAGCCACCATTAACCTCCCATATTCTTGACGTGCCCATCCCAAGGAGCTTCAAGCCTTTAGTGTTTGAGACCTAAAATGGAGAAACATATCCTGCTGATCAGATCAAGCGCTTCAAAACCTTCATGATGATTCACATCACCTCAGATCCCCTTCTCTGCAGTGCGTTCCCAGCCACTCTGAGAGGCCTCGCACGGGAATGGTTCACCAAACTCGCCCCCAGTTCGATCTACTCCTTCGAACAGCTCGAGGAGATCTTCCTCACTCACTTTGTGACCAACCAAAAGGCTGAGAAGACGAGCGCCTCTCTGCTGGACCTTTGACAGAAGGGCGGGGATTCCCTCTGAAACTGCCCAGAGGTTTACGGCTGAGGCTCGGTCGATCACCTCCCTCGACACTCAGGTAGCAACAACGGCTTTCCGACACAATGTTCGCCATTATTCGTTGAAGGCTTCCCTGGCCAAGAAGCCACCTGTCAATTTCCCCGACCTTCTCCATAGGAGAGAGAAGTACATCATGAACGAAGAGGCCCTCCACCCGAGAGGTCAGAAAGGATCCCCTAAAGGAAAAATGAAGGTGGACAACTCCGAGCCTTCCTTGAAGACCCAGAAAGTGCCTCTGGGCAGAGGTGCCCTCTCCCGCATTCCCGATTCGATATGTTCACCTCGCTCAACGCGAGCATGTCTGCCATCCTGATGGAAATCGAGGGCAATGACATTCTACAACACGCCCTCGGACCAATAATCCCAATAGGAAAAGAGACAAGATGTACTATTGTCGTTTCCATCGGGGCCATGGCCATGACACTGACAACTGCCGAGCCTTGGAGGACGAAATCGAGGCCTTCATCCAAAGAGGTTATCTCGCCAAGTTCACGTGGAACGGCCCAAGAGCCTCTCCGTCCCCTCTCCGAGTGAACGAATGTCCAGAGCCAGAGCCTGAACTGTAGCGCCCCGAATTTCCAATAAATAAATTTAGAAATACGCGGCACAATTCTCAGCATCTACCTCAAAGTAATAGTAAACATAGCCGCACACAGAAATTTTTTCAACTTTTATTATATCAATTCTTTACATATCACAGCGGAAATTAAACACCTTGAATTACATTTTCTTTGTTTTTACAACCCATTCTTTTACAATTTGCATAAGCCATATTATCATTTTACAACATGCATCAAATCCCAAGCTAACGGTACCTACTTGTAAAATAAGAGACTAGAGATAACCCTAACCCCAAAACTACAGGGGTCAGCCACAACAGTGTGAGTGAAATCAAAGAAATACAATTTAAATGAAGCATAAAGAATAAATTCATAACCAATACATTCACACAGTAGTAACAAACGGAATATGAAATAACGATAAATAAAGCATAAAACATCAAGTGAAACTAAGCTAAGTGTCAAGTGTAAGAAAACAGAAAACATTATGCATAACACAAGTCAAGAAAATACAAATGCAGCATGATGACTCTCTAATGCATACTTGTCGGATTCTATGCATTCCATACTACATAGGTCCGGTGCAAGCCCTTATCGTTCTCCACTTTATAGGGTTTAATCCCTCGTTATGCAACTAATCCTACTACGGTGATAGAAACAAGATCTAGAATACTCCGCGAATAGGCCTAACAACCCTCGATGCGCAAGCATCATGTAAGCATAGTGTTGATTCTTGATTTTGATGACTACAACACAATGCAAAGTTGTGCTACTTCTTATATATTGCAAAATGTATTAATGTCAATACCATGTGTGATACATAGAGGCAAAGTTGATCCAATGAAGCTCTCAAAGAAAATTTGATCAAGCTACAAAGTTGTAAGTTCAAGAAAAGATTGATCAAGCAAGCTTCAACAACTAAAGACAATGGCTCAAGCTCAAATTCAAGACTCAAGATCAAGACAAGATTCAGTGCTTCAATGTGTTTTATTAAATGTCTTGTAAACAATTGTAATTTTATTTCTTTGAGTCTAAGAATGATGTAATAGCCTTGTCACACACATATCTTTATAATTGAGTGTTTTTAACAAGTTTAAGGTCGAAACAAGCTTGACTAAAATCAGCTGTTGAGTACCAGTCGACTGCCATTTGGCACCAATCGACTGTACTAGTACGAAACTGCCTGAACTTTTTCGAACTCTGGCCAGTCGACTCATCATGGCAACGCAACTGACTGTTCAAGTCGTTTCGACAGTTTTCAAGATTTAAAACTTATTTTTTCGAATTCAAAAGTTTTATATCTGTTTAAAATTAGTTTTATAAACTGTTTTACATCGTCCTAGTGATTTCTCTCTATAAATAGAACCTAGGAATCACCATGGATAGGTTCCAAGCATTTTTGATAAAAGTTTAAGTTTTTGCTTTTGAAAAAGAACAAGAATTCAAACAAACATTCATAATCTTCTAAGTCTTGGTTTTCTGAAATCAGTCTAGTATAACATTGAATTCATTTTAGACTGATTTCGGAAGTTGACCTATTAGCCTCCATACAAAAATCACAAACACAACAAGGCTATAGGTTGTTGTAATTCTTTTATTGTTTTCTTTCACTCTCGGGTTGTGAGAGTGGTCTTCTCGGTTGGAGAGTAGGGCTCTAGGTTGTAGAGTCAGGTTTTCACTCTTGGTTGAAGAGTGGGTTTGCTCTCTCTAGTGGTGAGAGAGGTCTACGGGTTGGACAAGGTTGTTGTCTAACGCCGTAGGGTATTCTTGTATTTTTTTAAGAATGGTGGAAAATTGTTGCTTGGGGACTGGATGTAGGTCAGGAGGACCGAACCAGGATACAGAGGTTGATTCTGTCTGTGGTTATATTTTCTTGACTTGCATTTTAATATCTCTGTGAAACTTGTCTAGCAAGTCGACTGATCAGACTGGTATAATATAATCTTCGAAAACTTTTCTAACAAGTCGACTGAGTTCCGCTATAAGTCGACTGATCAGACTTGTATAAAATACTCTTCTATTCTGATGCCCCAATCGACTGTATTCCCTTTTCAAGTCGACTTGACAGTAAGAAAAAGTTTAATTTCTTTATTATTTTTTATACAACACTATTCACCCCCCTCTAGTGTTTCTTACCTTGCCTACAAGATCCAACATATAGATCTAACTCCAAAGAATCACCTCCCTACCATGTACCCCACGAATAGGCTTGTTGACCCTCGGCATGCAGATATACAGTACATCCCGTGAATAGGCTTGCCAACCCTCGACGCGCGAATGCACCATATGTTCTATGAATAGGCCTGCCGATCCTCGACACGCGAACATTCAAACTGTCTTCTAGACATTTCGTAAATAGGCCTGCCGACTATCGACGCGCGAACATACTAGGGACACAACAACACACAGTCCTGGAATACATCCGTCGGACTAACAACAGAGCCCATACTTACGTTTCCCAAGTTCTATCATATCTCCACTAGTGACTGTCCTTAGGTTGATTATTATTAATTAAAACACAACTTCCCCTCCCTAGAGTTGGTGTACCCTGCCGAACTTAATTCCATTAAACAACACCGAGGCCCCAACTGGCCAAGATCTACAAAATCTCATCTGCCGGTTTACAGGAATCCCACTCAACTTCTAGAGACTCACAACTCAAATATCAACACAAATCTTTCATTAAAACTCTTAATTCCATCATCAATTCATTCATATTGAGAAAAATTCTTTAAATCAAACAATCCAAATTTATCTGAATACTCGCAAAATTTCCTAAAATAAAATCTGAGATTAAATCTCTTAAACAAATGAGCTTCACATTTTGAAGTCATAGAATAGTCATAAACATCAATCCTTCGAAAACAATATATATTTCACTTTCTAAAGTCGTACAAATACGAGTTAAACACTATTATAATCAAAATACAACTCTCTATAAAATACATTAACCTATAGTAAAAACTTTATCTAAAATAGTAGTTCAATGATCTATAAGTTCGAAGAAATAATTGTTCAAGAAAAACAGCAAAAACTCAACAAAAACAATCAGCCCAGCTACTGTCGGTCGACCGACATCCTAGTTCAAAATGTCGTGGTCGACTGACATGCTAAAACCCCAAAAGCGAAGAATTGACAGTCGACTGACATCTCAAGTGTAAATCTTGGGCGGTCGATCGTCATGCCAAAGAAACAACTTTAATATTCGTGCACCTTTCAACTGATACTTAGTTTATAATCTTTAAAAGCATGAATTTGTAAAGTTAAAACCCTGAGATGATCAAATACAACTTTTCTAACATACTGGAGTTCATAAATCAAATCAAACTCTCAACAATTTCATAAAAGAGCCATTTTTCGACAAAATCCTTCATATCAGGAAAATATATCAGTATGTGTATATATATGTATATGCATCAGTAACTTCATCAAAATTCATTGTATATGAGTAGTATAATGTTCCAAATCAAATCTCAGTATCGATATAGATCAAGATCCACTAGGAAATTTCACAAAAAAACTGAAAAATCCATGTTCGGCCTGAGTATCGTCAGACCCAAAACTATACCCAGTTTAGATTATTCAAAACATGATCTTTTTTATCCAAAACCCCTTCTTGCCACTTTTTAAACACATATACAAACTAGTTCTATCAATTTATCCTTGATTACTTGCATCTATAACATGTTTTAGTCAAGTCCTACTCATTCAAAACATCAACAGATCATCTATTTCTCAAACAGTAAAAGAATCCATCTTTAATCAATTATATGCATCACACATCTTACAACTTCATTATATACATTCAGATCAGCAAGAATATGAAAGAAAGACCACATATCCATGATTTCTACTAGGTTCTTAACAATCTCAAGTCATCTACATAGTAAAATTATTCATCCATTGCATATTATTCATAAAAGTTCTATTTTTAATTACTCATTCATCAATTTATTCATTATATCATCACACAATCATCTAACATGCATTCTACTAGATAAATCATCATATTTAACATGCATAGAACAACAAGAAATCAAATTCATATCACTCACCTGAATGAAGAATTAACTAAGATAATAAAGAAATAAGAAAAGCTCATCCTTTTACAAAAATCCAAGATCCTCGCTTTGGAACTCCAAGAAATTAATAATAAAAATTCTCTTTTGTTTTGTACAGAAAAGAAATGGCTGTAGCAGCCCCTATATATGCTGAAATCTGATGTATTAGGGTTTTGAGAAGATTTTGGAAAACATTCCTTTAGAATATATCTTTACATATATATATCATTTATACTAGGTAACTAGATTAACCAATTTAGTTGAGATTATATCAAAAATATCCTCCCAGATCTGGCCGACATCAATAGCAAATCCAGAAAATCGATTTTGTATCTTTTGCCTCAAAGTGGCAATTTGCAAAAAAGTCCGTCTTTTTATAATATTTGCAAACATGACAAATAAATATCAAAAAAGTCCAAAAAAATAATAGATAATACCTACTAATAAATATTAGGTTTTCCCAAAATATTTTTTGACTTTGAGTTTCCCAAAAAAATAGTTGCACGTGTTTTGAACGTGAAAAAGATAAATTTCAGAAAAAAATATTTATTTAACCACCAAAAATAACTTTAATTCATTTATTAATCCCAAAAATATTATTCAAAATTCTAGGGTGTTACATGAACATCAGGATACCGATAATCTGGCCATCCTCCACTACGTCCATGGAGGGCCATGAGGGAGAGTCTAGCTCCTCTTGCAAGGCCTTCATCTGGGAGGTAAACTCTGTTCACAATTGTCCCCCTCCCCGAGGACTCGGGTTAGTTGTCTCTTTCTCAGATAAAGACCTCAAAGGAGTTCGAGTCCCGCACTGCGATGCCTTGGTCATAAGCCTAGTGCTCGCCAATCACTAGGTCCGCCGTATTCTCGTTGACAACGGGAGTTCAGTGAATATCCTGTTCTTAACGACCTTCGAAGCTTTAAATCTCTCTTGGGAGAGGCTGAAACCAACAGGGTACACCCTTCATGGCTTCTCTGGTGCCCCAGTCCAGATCGAGGGAATCTTCACCCTAGATGTTACTGCAAGAAAATTCCTGAACTTTCGAACACAGGCAATAAACTTCATAGTGGTTATTGTCAAGGCCGTCTATAACACTATTCTGGGCTGACCCGACCTCGTTTTCCTCCATGCAGTACCCTCAGCCTCCCACATGCGCATGAAGTTCCCAACCAGGTATGGGATCGGGGTTGTCCACGGAATCAACAGGCAGCTCGGGCCTGTTACGCCGCCATGGTGGGGGGCACAGTCCTTCCTATCGAAGCAGTCAGTCTCCCGTCGGACCGAAGTTCAACAGGATCCGAGCCTGTGGACGAGCTCGAGGAGATCCCGTTCTCCGAGGCCAAACCCACCAAATGCTTCAAAATGGGCAAGTCTCACCCCGTTGCTCTAAAGGGGGAAGTTATTTGTTGTATTTTCCGCAATCAAGACATGTTCACTAGGATGCCCTCAGATATACCAGGGATATCTGAGATCCTCATTATGCATAGGCTGAGCATCCACCTGGACTCTAAGCCAGTGCAATATAGATGCCGAAAGTTCACCCCCAAAAGGCAATAAGAGATGAAGGAAGAAGTCGACAAACTTCTCTCCGCCCAGTTCATCCAGGAAATCAATTACCCAGAGTGGTTGGCTAACGTCGTACAGGTCAAGAAGGCCAACGACAAATGGAGGATGTGTATCGACTTCACCGACCTCAACAAGGTCGGTCCTAAAGATCCACTCCCCCTTCCCAGCATCGACGCCTTGATCGATGCTACGTCCGGACATGAAATTTTGAGCTTCATGGATGCCTATTCCAGCTATAATTAGATTCGAATGTACCCACCGGAAATTTCAAAGATGAATTTATCACTGATCAGGGATCTGTTGCTATAGGGTCAAGCCCTTCGAGTTAAAGAACGCATGCGCCACTTATCAGAGACTCGTTAACCAGGTTTTCAAATAATAAATTGGTCGGAACATGGAGGTCTATGTCGACAATATGCTCATTAAAAGCCTCCGAGGTAGAGACCATGAGAGCGATCTGGAAAAGGGCATCAGGGTCCTAAGAATGCATAACATGAGACTCAACCCCTCCAAGTGTGCCGTCGGCATCACCGTAGGAAAGTTTCCCTGCTTTATGGTCAGCCAACGAGGAATAGAGGCAAACCCCGAGAAGATCCATGCCATCCTAAACATGGCTCCTCCAAGGAATGTCAAAGAAGTGCAGTGGCTCACCGACTGTCTTGCCGCCATCGGCTGTTTCCTTTTAAGGTCAGGGGAAAGGTCCCTCTGTTTATTCAAGGCCATCCGGGGAGCGAAGAACTTTGAATAGGGGGAGCCCTAACAATGGGCTTTCGATCAGCTCAAGAAATACCTCTCCAGTCTATCTCTTTGAGGTTGGCCAGGCGAACCTTCTTGTTATAGAAATTTTCTACCCTCAAAAGGTAGATATGTCTTCGCAGGGTGGACTTATCTCACTTCTTTAATGAGATATAGAATTGATCCATGGTCGATTCCTTAACAGAAAAAAGGAACTCCTAGTTATACCTCGTGAAAAAAAGACTTTTTGTGGAATTAGACTTTCCATTTCTTTTTGAAAAAGATTATGGTCCTTTGAGTTATGCTCTTCGTTGAAGGAGAGAATGCGAGGGGAAGGTAATCCCACTTCCAGAGGAATGTGTGCTTCCGTGCTGAATGTGAGACTGAATGAGGATTCTCCTGTTGGGATTCTCTTTGTGGTTCTGTAGGATAAGAGCACGCTTGGGAGTTCTATGAACCATAGCCCCTTTGGAGCTTCACCAAGTCTCTTCTTGAGGTTATCCAAAAAATTTCGACTGGCGTTCCCGGCTTGGCCATTGGACTGAAGGTGTGAGATAGAGAAGAAGTGTTGTTCACCCTCCAGATCGGTGCAAATTTTATGGAATCCCATGTCAGCAAATTGTTTTCCATTGTAGCTGACTGGTGTATGGGAATTCTGAAAAAACAGATTATGTTCCATAAAATTTGCTAAACCTTATGCTCTGTAATGGATGCTAGCAGTTCCGCCTTAACCAACTTTGTGAAGTAGTCGATGACTACCACTAGGAAGTTCCGTTGTCCAGTAGCAGGAGAAAATGGTCCGAGCAAGTCCATTCCCCACATGACGAAAGGGATGAGGCTTGACATAGAGCTGAGGTTGTCTTGGGGTACCCTTTTGATGGAGGAGTACATTTGGTAAGGGATGTATTGGTAGACGTATGCTTGGGTATCGTTGAGCAGAGTGGGCCAATAGTATCTGTCCTCACGCCCAGGTGGCTGCCCTCTATTCCTTCATGTACCTCTTTCATAGCATAATTGGCATCTTCGAGGGAAAGACATCGCAAGTAAGATCGGCTGTCGACCTGCGTGTAGGACTGCTTGTAGAGGAATCCCTTGACAAGTATGTATATTTCGGCCCTCACCCGGATCCTTCTTGCTTCTTTGTGATCCGATGTGAGGACTCCTTTGTTGAGGAAGTCAATCAAGGGTTTCGTTCAACAATCTTCGGGTGTTTAGGGGTGACGAACATGAGCTCCAATGTCTCCTCCTCAATGCTTGGCTTCAGTAGGACCTCAATGAGCACAATATGATTGAGTCCATTGAACGATGAAGATGCTAGTTTAGAGAGGGCATCTGCTTGCCCATTTTCTTCACGAGGGGGCAAGTGATTTTGGCTTCTTTGAAAGTGGACATAAGTTTCTTCACATACGCCAAGAATTTGATCATGCGGTCATTTTTGGCCTCGTATTCGCCCCGAAATTGATTCACTACCTGTTGCGAATCGCTGAATACCTCGACTCTTCGCACCTATGCTTTTCATGCTAAGAGGATTCCGGCGATGAGGGCTTCATAGTCGGCCTCATTTTTGGAGGCAGGGAGGAATTCGCGTAGCTAGTACTAGAGAGCGAACTTGTCGGGATAGGGGGTTGTCTCCTTCCTTTGGGGGATAGGAGATTGTGCTTTTGATGATGAACTCGGCTAAGGCTTGGGCTTTGATTGTTTTTTTTGGTCGATAAGTGATATCATGTTGACTCAACTCAATAGACCACTTCATAAGTCTTCCGAGCTTTAGTGGCTGATCGGTGAGGACCCAGATGGAGTCCGCTTGGAAGTAAGGGCAGAGCTTTCGGGTGGCTGTAACTAGTGCATTGACCATCTTCTCCATCTTTAAGTATCGAAGCTTGGCATCGTGGATTACCTTGCTTATGTAGTACATTGATTTTTGTACCATGTCTTATTTCCTTACCAAGACGATCTAAGGGTTTAATCTGAGGTAGCCAAGTAGAGGTAGAGGACCTCTCCCTACTTGGAGGATTGATGAGGTGTGCTTTGAGACGTTCATATGAAAAACAAAAGGCATTTCTCCCTAGACTTGGAGAGGAAGCGCCCAACGGCGGTGAGGCGGCCCATGGGATTTTGAAGTTCTTTGATGGTAGTCGGGGGAGACATGTCGAGTATCGCTTTGATCTTTTCAGGGTTGTCTTTGATTCCTCTTTGGCTGACCATGAATCCTAGAAACTTTCCTGAGGAGACCTCGAAGGCACATTTCGAGGGATTCAGTCTCATGTCGTGTCTTTGCAGTACATCAAAGGCTTCCTAGAGACCGGCCACATGATCCTCTTTCTTGAGGCTCTTGACAAGCATATCATTCACATAGACTTCCATATTCCGACCGATCTGCTCCATGAAGACTCAGTTCACCAAGCATTGGTTTCTGGCTCCGGTGTTCTTCAACCTGAATGGCATGACTTGGTAGTAGTAAGTCCCTGGTTGATGATTGAAGGATGTCTTCGGGATGTCTAGTGGAAACATTCAGATCTGGTTGAATTTCGAGAAGGCATCCATGAAGCTTAGGAGTTCATGACCAGATGTGTCATCGATCAAGGCATTTATACTTGGTAGAGGAAAAGGGTCCTTCGGATATGCTTTGCTGAGGTCGGTGAAGTCTATGCAGATTCTCTATTTGCCATTTACTTTCTTTACCATTATCGTATTCGCTAGCCATTCTGGGTAGCGAACTTCTTAAATGAAGCAAGCAACTAGGAGCTTCTTGACTTCCTCTTTGATTGCTTAATGCCTATATGGGGAAAACTTATGAAAATTCTGTTGGATGAGCTTGACTTCCAGATTGACACTTAATCTGTGCATGATTAGATCTTCGCAAATGTCCGGCATGTCAGAGGTGGTCCATGCAAAAGAGATCTCGGTTCCCCTCAATGCAAGCGATGAGTTGCTCCTTGGCATGATGGGAGAGAGCCTTGCTTACACGGAAGCACTTGCTTTATCTTCTTAAGAGAAGAAGATTTCTTCTAGTTCATCTACAGGTTCATAGCTGGCTTGTCCTCCATCTTGCGAGAGTTCTATGGCGTCGAAGGGGAGGACCGAGCCCCCCAGTGTGGCGGTGTAACACGCACGAACAACTTCTTGACTTCCTTTGACTTCTCCTACCCCTTATGTTGTAAGGAACTTCATCTTCATGTGGAAGTTTGAGGCAACCGCGTGAAGGGTTGCTAGCCCCGATGGATTTTTTCCAAAATGACCCACTTTTTAAAAGTACTTACGAAACCAACCTACTTTGAAACTAATTACCAAAATGACCCACTCGCTATCCAAAATAGCGCGTTTAGTGTAAATTTCATCGCTATCTATCATAGAGAGTGTATGGTGAGGTGTTTCTCCATTAGTTGGAGAAAATTTGAAGAAAATACCAAGTTTAGACTCGCTATCTCAGATAGCGCGTGTATTTGTACTACACTCGCTAACTAAGATAGCGCGTAATACCCTGAATTTTCATTTATGAAAATTATTATTTTGTATTATTAATTTGTACGTATTGTGCACGTGCAATCTTGTAGTATAAATTTTTATAATTATTTTTCATAAACAAATTAGTATACATATACATATGTCTTTCTATTATCTTTTTATTAAAGCCTATTTTTAAACAAACATTTTGAACCCAACTTAATTTATTTTTAAATATAAACTAATTTGGCCTATTAAATAAAAGCCCATGAATTTATTTTCTCTTTTATTACAACTTGTAGTGTAGACAATTTTAATAGACTTTTTATAAAAAAAATATATGTACAACTTTTTTAAATAGGGGACTTTAGAAACACGTGCATTGCACTAGCACGTGTTTGTGCATCTTTTGAGGCCGGATAGGATTATGAGGGAAAAAGAGAATTGGAGTTTGTGGGAGGTAGTTTTGTTGTCATGGTTGGTTACTACAACTTCCCATTGAATCCTAGTCTTTGTTTCTTAACTCCTAGATCAATCCTAGCCTTCTATTTGCCCCAAATTTTTGTATAAATACCCCCCTCCCCCAGCCTAATTATCCTTATACTTCTCATTCATTAAACCTATAGTGAAAGAAATTAATCATTAGTAGTAGATTGTTGTGTTGGTAGAGAGTGAGAATAAAGATTGAGAGAGAGAGTGTGTGGGTGTGCTCACATAGCAAGGAGGCCGGCAACACCCTTAGGGAGCTCGGGTTGCACTCAAGCAAGGAGGAGAAGCGCATCTTTGGGCAAGCTCAACTAGGAGGAGAAAGGCTCTTTCATTCTAGGAGTTACTTTGTGGGTTTTCTCTCCAAATTAGGTGGGTGGTTTTTCTTACTTCTAACTCTAGTTACCATGCTAGGAATGATGACATAATTTGCATGAAAGAAACCAATAAGAGTACATTTCATTTGAAAAAGGACTTGTTAGATGATTAAACTAATGCTTGGTAGATTGTATGTTAACTTGTCATGAATCTTGATATTGTAGCACACTTTGCTTTGTAGTTATGGAAATGTTAAATTGGGTTTAGGATAATGTCAAAATTGAGTGTGAAATGCTAATAGATGAAATTATTGTTATAAGTACTAAATGGACTGTCTTGATATTGGTTCTAATGAATGAAATTTGTCCTATGCATTTGGGTTAATGAAAGAGGAAAAAAAAACAGGGAATGATAATTTTAATGTGATTTTTATACCAAATTGTGTTTGAGAATTGTCAAACTTAATTATGGAAAGAGTAGTATAGAGTTTAAATTATTGTATGAAAAATGTGTGTTTTATTAGTGAGAAAATTATTTTAAAAATACTGGAGTATTAATCTAAGATGAAATTAATATTCTGGAGATTTACATGACATTTTGTGCAAATAAAACGAAGATAAGAGCTTTTGAACATTGAAACATTTTAACTAAACAGAGACTCGAATTAAGTAAACTCAAGTTGTGTTTGTGACAACTTGAGCCTATAGCTCAAGTGGTCGGTGAGCTGTCCTAGCGCTACTATAGCGTGGGCGTGAGTCTTGGGAGTCGCTGGTTCGATACCCCATGCCCACCTTGTTTTTCTGTGTGCGGTTAAGAAGTACCCAACCCGAACAGAGGGTATATGACCCTCTGATCTCTCTTCATATCGCTGAGCGCATTCGGCCGGTTGGCTAGCGCATGGGGCTGTCTTCTCTTAGGTTGCGGGTTTGATTCTGGTTATGGCCAGAATATATTTTTTGACAAAAAAGATTTTCGGGACTTTCTTGATGTTTAAAAATTTCGAAAAAAAAATATCGTTATTATTCTAAAATCATGTACGACCTGTGAAAATTAAATTGGAGTTATTGGACTAAAATAAAATGTATTTCGAGGTGAAATTGTACTTGAAACTATTGTTTCCTTATATTTATAATTTTGTAAAAATGTGGATTTCCTTCATGAGGTGATTAGTATAAGTATTAAAAGAAAATTTTGATGGAAGGAAAATATAATTGTGAATTTTTTATATAGGGTTCATTTTGTCAAAAAATAGCATAAAAAATGGTGATTTTGTGAAATAATTCACTTGACTAAACATTTTCGTAGTATGAACTTAATGTGGAAATAAGTGCGGTTATGAAAGGCAATTTTTATAATTGAACTCCATGTATGAAAATTGATTCATGAAAAGATTGAAAACCGTTTAATAAGAGAAATGTTCTTGAGTATGAAAAACTCAATATGTGAATTGTGAATTGAAATTGAAAATTAGGGTGTAGCCAAGACTCACACCGGCAATTGAAAATAATGAATTATGATAATTGAATTGAAAAGACCAAGTTTGGGTCATTGTGAAATGAAAGAAATAAGACCGGTATTAGTGAGAGGGCTTGACCCTAAGAGATTGATTTTGTTCATGATTTCATTAAATTAAGGATTAGTACATAGTGAAGAGGTGATAAAAGTGAGAGAAAAACACAAGTATGAGGGCCCCGAGTCTATGATGTGGGTGTGATTCACAGTTTGTCTTCACGATGCGTCGTAACATGACGTGGGCACTACTCCAGAATTATCGGGATCTTGGCGACGCTTGTGGGGTGTTTGGTAACTGCGAGAGGATCGTGTGCCATGACGGAGGCTGAATTGTCCATAGGTTGTCTTCACGATGCGTCGTGACATGACGTCGGATTCCCCTCCAGGTTGTCTGTACATGAGCTCGTTACTCATAGAACATCTAGGATACTTACTATAGTTACAACAGTAGATTAAGTCATGACGAGGGATTGAACCCTACAAGACGAAGAACGATTAAGAGGCTTGCCCTCGGACCTATGTAGTATGGGATGCATAGAATCCGAACAAGTGCGCATTAGTGTCATATAATATAAATAACCACATTAAGGACTAAGTGCACAATCTCAACACGATATCAATAGGATATTCCCCTTAGTTTGATTGTGAACAAGTTTGTGTTTGTTAAGTATGGAAAATCATTATACTGTTTCCGGCATATAGAGGATAGCCGTGTATAATTTCGTCGGTTGAATAAACTGACGTGCCCACAGTTTTGTATGCAGGACAAATGGCATGATAAAAATTAAAGAAGATCTGATGCTTAGAGATTATTCAAATGTTGTTGTACTTTCATTCATGTAAATGTTATAATTTTGCTTCCGCTGTAAAGTGTAAAGATTCAATTGTAACTCTGTTGTAAATTAAAAGTTTTAAATTCCTTGTAAAATTGTACGAAGTGAAGTAAAGATCATGTGGAATCTCGAATTCAGTTGTATTTGGAATTCGGGGTGTTACATAGCGAGTGTATGGTCTTGAAGAAAAAATACAAAGTTTATACTTGCTATCTCACTTGCTAACTGAGATAGCGAGTGTCGGTTGGGGAATGTTTTAAATAGTCGCTATTTCGCTATCTCTCTCACTTCTCTCTTTCTATTCTTTCTCGTCTCTCCCAACTCCGAAAGACACCCAAAACCTAGCCTCCCAAATTCGTTATTTTCCCAACAAAATCCGTCCAAAATCTATTAAGATCCACTGCATCCCTCACAACCCTCTCTACTCCCACTCTCAAAACCCTAAACCCATAATTCAAGATCCCGAATTTTTTTGATTTCGGGAAGGGTAAAGAGAATTGCGACAAAAGCGGGGGCATTCATCTCATCCTCATTCTCTACCTCCTAAAGCACCCATCTATCGTACGATAAGTCTTCAAACTTTTGCAACTTGATTTTGGGTTAATTATGAATGTGCGTTAAATTGAACATAATGTTGAGAGCTTATGATATGTGGGATGATTAGTTAATAGATAAATTTGGAATATATTTATGTATATTTAGTTAAAAGTGAAATGCTAATCCGAAAGAAACCTAAATCCCTAGTCTCTCATGAGTTCAATTATATGGGATTGCAGTTTATACAACATCGGTCTCATGAGTTCAATTAAGGCTGGTCGTCCTCTTCTAACCACCCTTCTCGAACATTGGCATCCTAAAACGCACAATTTTGCATTTTCATGGCAGCCAAAATTACGTTCAATTTAACGCAACCGCATCCGGAAATGCACAGTTTTGCATCATGGGCTCTCAACATTACGTTCAATTTAATGCACATTCATAATTAACTCAAAATCAAATTGCAAAAGTATGAATACTTACTGTACAATAGATGGGTGCTTTAGGAGGTAGAGAATAAGGATAAGATGAATGCCCCCGCTTCCGCCGCAGTTCTTTTTACCCTCCCCGAAATCACAAAATTCGGGATCTTGGATTATGGTTATAGGGTTTTGAGAGTGGGAGTAGCGAGGGTTGTGAGTGACGAAGTGGATCTCAATAGATTTTGGACGGATTTTTTTGGGGAATTGACGAATTTGGGAGACTAGATTTTGGGTTTCTTTCCGAGTTGGGAGAGACGAGAGAGAATGGAACGAGAGAGCTGAGAGAGATAGCGAAGCAACGACTGTTTAAAAAACTCCTCAATCGACACTTGTTATCTTATTTAGCGAGTGTGGTATATCTAAGATAGCAAGTATAAACCTGATATTTTTTCTTCAAGACCATACACTCGCTATCTCAGTTAGCGAGTGTAGTACAAATACACGCGCTATCTGAGATAGCGAGTCTAAACTTGGTATTTTCTGCAATTTTTTTCAAGTGATGGAGAAAAATCTCACAATACACTTGCTATCTCAGACTGCGATGAAGTTTACACTAAACTCGCTATCTCGATCATTTTGGTAATTAGTTTCGAAAGTGGGCCAGTTTGGTAAATACTTTTAAAAAGTGGGTCATTTTGGGAGAAAATTCCTGCCAAAGAATCCCCCTCAACGAAAATATTTTTCCCGAAATAGGCCAATTTTTAAACTAATTTCTAAAATATACCACTTTCGAAACAAATTCCCAAAATAGGCCACTTGCAGTTGGGAACTGCAGCCTATTCTATTTCGTTGCCGCAGTTCCGTACTACGGCCTAAGTACATACCATAATACTCTACACTCCAAGACTTGGTCCAAAAATTTTCCAAGTCGAAGGTATGTTGAAGGTGATTTAACTTAGGCTGCAGTTGGCTATGCGGACTGGAGAATATTTAGGTCGCAGTTCCCAACTGTGGCCTAAGTTGAATGATCCATGGGGTCCGGTCCTTAAAACCTAATCTCCCCTTCACTTCACTTCACTTCAAAACTTCTCCGAAACCCAATTTCCTTATCTTCTTCGAATCTAGAACGATCATTACTCTCTTTCTACTCCCTAAAATCTCTCCCAAATTCAATTATCAGCATCACTTCATCTTCCTCTCTCCATCCCCATTCGAAATTGGAAATCCCCAAACCCTAAATTTATAATTTCGTTCAAATTCGTTCAACTGCAGCCACCCACCTTCAATCCGATCACTACCCACGAAAGTTAGCCTCTCCTTCATCATCATTTGCCCTCATTTTCGTCATCACCCGAAGATCTTGGAGGAATGTTTTGGTTGGTTAGCATGTTTTGTGTGTGTGTGTGTGTGTGTGTGTAATTTCTATGAATTGTTAGTGGATATTATGAGTCGTTGTTCAGTAATGTAGATATTGTATACTCGGTTTGTGGAGTTTTATGAATTGTTTTTTTTAGGTTAGTTTTATGAATTGTTGGTGAGTAGTCTAAATTGTTAGTGTATTGTTTCATGTTTTTTATTGTGAATATTATGAATTTTGAGTGAATTGTTAGTGAAATCAATGAATTGTCAGATAATTGCTATGAATTGTTAAATGGGTTTAGATGCTTGTATGAAGTTTAGGGAGGTAGACATAGATGAATGGTTGCCGACCATTCTTTTTCCTCATATGACATTATATGTTGAACAATGGATTTTTGTGTTGCTCGTAGATAAGTGATATGGCTAAAATGGTGGTAAAGTTGGTCAAGAAAAAAAGTGACAAGTTTGATCATATTATTCGAATCTATAACCCTCATCACTCTCTTCCTACTCCCTACAATCATTCCCAAATCCAATTATCAACCTCAATTCATCTTCCTCCCTCCATCCCCATTCGAATATTATGAATTGTTAGTGAATTCTTAGTGAATATTATGAATTGTGAGTGATAATTGCTATGAATTGTTAAAGGGGTTTAGTTGATTGTATGAAGTTTTGTGTGCAAGGTTGGATACTCTTATTGGTTGCAAATTAGCTTATTGTCCAACATATGTTTGAAGAATTGATTGTGAGAATAAAATAGGTACGGTTCAGATTCAAATTTAAAATGTTTGACTTGAATATTTCTGGTAGTAGTCCACCAAACAATGTGTGCAATATAGAATATGATTGTTTTGATGTATAATATTGAATTGAATTCATACGTTAATAATTTTAAGACGTTATTACATATTAGCACAGATTTTCTTTTCCATTAACTTCATTCCTTAATGGCTCACTCCATCTTATCTGTCAATCTTTAAATTGTACATATCATAAACTGTATTCGTTATATATTAACATAATCTAATATTGGTGACCATAATGTGTAGTGATCGTCTAATATCGGTAATGGCACGAATGTGTAGTGATCGTCAAATGAACGAGGAGTTCGATTTCACAACTACAAATTCTCGATGTTCCTCAATAGAGAACATCTTCACCGCATGTTGAATATGATCTTTGCTTTCAAAATTTTGCCCAACGATCCTATCTCCGATGGTCCACATGATTCTTCAGGGTTGTCATGAACCCGATCATTATTACTCCCTTCAGTAGATTCAAATTCAGGTACAACTGGCCTCATGAATTGAGTAGTGGGTGGCGGGGGTGAAACATTGGCTCCCGTTTTCTGAATGTCATTGACGTTAACATCTAGATGATCATTGTCTTCATATTCCTCATCATCTACAATAATCTCCTCATCTTCATCTTCTTCTTCATCTACTAACTCATTGTTAATTGTAGCATTGTTGAAGTCTTGTGCATTGTTTTCGTTATCAACAAGATTGCGGATAAAGTTTGAATTCAACCCTTCCAAGTCATGTATGGGTGAATTTGTTGAAACTAGATTTTTGAAAACTAGATTCATTTGTCGAGGCGACACCGTTTTATGTAGTTCAGCACTCAGAGTCGGCACTTCATATAATGGGCTTGGTATACGATTAACATGTGTCAGACTATTACGAATCCTTATTTTCTCAACGTATAACTCCAATGCATTCCAACTACAGTTAAGATCAACTGTTCTTGCAATCATGGAAGTAAGAGCGTCATCATCAACTATATGCACCAACATGAAATATTGTGACTCTCATTTTCCAACAGCATAACGAGCTCAGGTTTTAACATTCCATTCAACTCTATCTCAGTTAGTAATTTCATAGACATTCTCTACTAGTTCATGCTTTGTAATATTATGGGGAGCCCAAACTACTTCTAGTTCAACATCACTATAACAAGTTCCTAATTTTGGGTCTCGAATTATTACTCCCCCATAATATAACCAAATAAGAATTTTGTAATCCATACCTATACGTAAGTAGACGAATATGCGAGTAATTATCTAATCAAATAATAATAAGAAACATAAATTATACTTTCTGCGGTTGTATGAATACCTTAAAAAAAACCGATGTTGGAGAGCGAAAATGACGACACAGATGATGTCGGAGAATACAAAGACGGTGCTAATCGTCGTGGGTGTTATCGCCGAAGAATGTGGGTAGCGAGATTTGGAGAATTGGATGAGAAATAGGGAAATTAGGGTTTGGGGACTTGGGGGATTTGGGGGTTGAAGGTTGATTCGTTAATTAGGTGGAGATTTTATGGAGGGAGAGAAGCTAGATTAGGGTTTTCAAAGAATTTGAGTTTCCGAGTCGGGACAATGAATTGGGGAAAGAGATGAAGAGGAAATGAAGTTATAAGAATAGGGGTTAGAAGGGATTAAGGAGCATTTAACCAAGACCGCAGTTTGGAACTACGACCTTGGTAATATCAAGGCCGCAGTAGCCAACTGCGTCCTAAGTTAACTTAGTTTTCGACTTAGAAAATTTTCGGACCAAGTCTTAGAGTGTAGAATGTTATGGTACGTACTTAGACCGCAGTACGGAACTACGTCAACGAAATAGAATAGGCAGCAGTTTCCAACTACGAGTGGTCTATTTTAAAAATTAGTTTCGAAAGTAACATATTTTGAAAATTACTTTTAAAAATTGGCCTATTTCGGGAAAAAATCCAACGAAAAGGGAGTCAGAGTGAGCGATCAGATGGAAACTTTTCAAAGCGGCCCATAAACTAAACAGCGACGTCTAGCAACATTGATAGCGTTAGTGCTGAGCAGACCTCCCCCGTCACCATGTCACATCCAGTGTAATCTCTAACAATAAAACCATATCCAACACACTCAAAATCCAAAGAGCCATAACAAATGACCTTTTTAGAGCATCCACAATGGTTTGCCATTTTTGCCATTTTGCCATATTTTGACAAAAAAAACACTCTACAGCGGTTTGCAATTTTACCATTTTTTGAGAAAGTTGCTACAATCGCTTCTCATATTTGAGAAACGATTTGCTCTTTCTCAAAATATAGGGTCCCTATTTTTTTTTTAATGGCCTCGGACGAAATAAGTTGTTTCGTTTCGATTTTTTTTATTATAAAATATCGGACGGAACATGTTGTTCAAAAAAAAAAAGTATCGAACGAGACATGTCCAATCTACAAAAATCGACAAACAAGACAACATGTCCCTTTTGGGGTTCAAGATGTCGCTTTCAAGTGGATTAACCCATTAATTAACACACAAATCTCATGTTAAAAAGTATTTAATAAATATTTATCATTATTTTAATCAATAACTAATTAACTAATTACTATTTAATAACTAACACTTATTTAATTTTACTATAAATTACAAAATGCCTTTTCGGACGGAACATGTTCCGTCCGATTTTTTAAAAAAAATTCTTTCCCAAAATTTGAGAAACAAACCAGTGTAGCAAACGTCTCTTTTGCTATTTACTATTTTTCATAGCCTATATTTTCATCCAACTAATTTCCTCCAAAACAGTGCCAAGTGTTTAGAATTCATTTTTTTCAGACATGATATCTGCTCACCACCATCTTCAACACTGTACCAACATAGCATGCAAGTAAAAGGAAATACTCCATGAAATGAATTACATATAATACGACTACTAGCAGTATCAGCAGAATTCAGGGACCAACTAGAGCTGCTGAAAGCCAACTATGAGAGAAGTACTAGAAAGTTTTACTAGTGAAAATTTTAAACCAAAACAGAAGCCGAATAAAAGCATAAGATATAACTTTGATATCATTCCTTAATATTTCAAGTACCGTTAGAGACGGTGATTATAAAAGTAGCTAGCATAGACGACTAGTAGCAACCAGTGAACTACTGCTAAACAGAACAGACAATCATAGTCAGGTAGACATCAAGTTCTACGAGTGATCAACAAGCCACAAGCATAAAACCCTAGACAAACATTATAGACGGTGATTAAAAAAGTAGCTAGCTTAGACGACTATTAGCAACCAGTGAACTGCTAAACAGAACAGACAATCATAGTCAGGTAGACATCAAGTTCTACGAGTGATCAACAAGCCACAAGCATAAAACCCTAGACAAACATTATTTAGTAACAAAGGTTCCAACCAAGAGGAGGCAGCAACAAAACTTAGTAATAGCCCCCATAATGCCCTCCTCTGCGAGAGCTGCCACCGCCATCCTTCTCCACATAACCAGCTGCCATTAAAGGAAAGTTAATTGTGTAAGCAAGATTTCCAGACTTTGAAAAGAAAAAAAAACAACATATCGAACTAGTTTTTGCCTACTTACGAGGAAGATTAACAGCTTTGTTTGCTTCAGCATCAGCATCAGTGTTGTAACCCTAGAGGGAGAAGACAAAGATACCGTGTAAGACAAAGGAATACGTAAAGGCTGGTTTTTTTAAATTAATTTCAATGGAATAGAAAGATAACAGCTCCATGACAATTTTGCAAGGATATTCAGTAATGGGTCGGATATATAGAATTATAGAGGTACCTTAGAAAAGTGTAGGCAAGAATGGAAAACATTCAATTTTGTGATTTTAAGCATAGTGCTAGCAAATTCGTCATCGTTATGCAATAATAATAAATGCACACTTCTTGTGTTTGCTTGGACCAGACTTGTGTCTGAATTAACTAGAGAATAATTGGATGAAGCTGGCTCATTGCAATAGTGAAAATTTGTACATTTTAAATAGCCCATAGTTAATTAATGTGGCCAATCAGTGTGCTCCTTTACATAACAATACTCCTATTATTCTTAATAAGGCAGTGTTGCGATTTGCGAGTGTCACTAAGGTACCACCGGTAATCGCTCATTGATAGTAAGCATGAGGATAGATTACAAAAATGTACTTTTATTTAATCATTGCATAAAAATGCATATTGCACAAGGAAACTAATTTAGTTGAGTACATGCATCGCTTACATATGCATTAAAAAACTAAATATCTAGTAGCTGAGCTAAATGATATTTTGCCAACTCTGCACCAAATTGCGACATAAGTGATGAATAAAAAACAAATGCATAATATAATTGCATTAATATTTTAAAGGCACAACTTAGTTAATATGGTAACTTCAACCAAACAAAGAGAATTATATAAGTAGCATTTGGACATATGCAAAAGAGTTTAATAGTCAATCTAATGTATACAAAAATACACTAGGTGAGGAGTTCACTCATACCCTGGGAATATAACTCATTTCAAATCCCCCCTTAAACTGTCTCTTCAATTCCTGAGCCTCAGAGCAATACCTAGACATGTTCTCGTTCCTGGTTTTCCAATTTCCTTGCACCTGTAAATGAGATTATAAATTAGTCCTTCTCAAATCCCACAGTTATAAATTAGACCATGATTGAAAGTTCCGTATTAGTAGTCCCTCATTGTGTGGGCATTGCTGTAAGAAACACATTTACAATCCTTGAGTTTACACTTATATATGGAAAATTATAAAATTAAGCACTGTGTGAGATGTATGCATCCTTTATGACATGGTTTCCAATTAAAAGTACTCTTGTTTAACAGAATAAAGTTAATAGCATTGATATTACTGAAATTCGAAAAACAGATTCAAGTAATTAGAACTGATGAAACCCTTGTAAAAAAATTACTCAAATTTAGCATTTAGCGTGGGCCTCATGGTTTAAGGCTAAAAGAAAACTCAAACTATAGGTACTGTAGGGTAATACTTCTGTGCTACTTAACTTACCATTTCCAGGGCACCGATGTGTAATTAAAAAATACCTTATTATAATTATTCTATTAATTAAAAATAGAGAAGAGAAACATCATATAATAAGAAAACACTCTGCCTAAATATAAACATTTCTTTTTGTATTAAAAGGCATATCATAACATGAATAAAACCGGTTACTTTAATCGCCATGATAACAATTTTCCTTGAATAACGAAAACTAAGAGAAGAAAACGGCAAAAAAAAGGGCTTACACACCTAATGAATTTGTTATTAATGGCCATATTATCTCATGGGTTAATTACCGTGTGTTTCAGCACTTTTACCTGATTAGGATTAGTTGAAAGAGGGGAACTAAGAAAGAGATTAGATGAGGTTAAAAGGTTTTTGTCAAATTTCAAAATTGATCTTACATTAATTTCATTAAATAGTAAACTAAGATGACTATCACTTGATTGAGTCTATAAATGGGTACTTTTAAAAGAAAATAATTATAAATCTTCCATAAAAAGGGGAAGATAAACCAAATTAGTTGGCAACCAAAAAAAATGTGTGTGTGTGTGTGTATATACTAGATTTGCCCGTGGCCACGTGCCTACGGCACGTCTTCACAACGATACAACATATGAAAAGTCTTGTAAACAGTAAATCAACAATTATGTAGCTGAAGTTTGAATAGTATGACAATAATTAGTTGTAAATAAAAGTCCATGTTTCCATTAGTATATGGTGGATTATAATTATAAATTGGGGCATAACAGTCCATATTTCCATACATACATACATACATACATACATACATACATACATACATATATATATATATATATATATATATATATATAGAGAGAGAGAGAGAGAGAGAGAGAGAGAATTAAATAAATACATGAGTTTTTTTTTTTTTTTTTTTTGGTGGGTGGGGGGGGGGGGGGGGGAATGCGTTTTGTGAGGTTAGATTTGGGCCTTTAATTATTGGAGATTGAAGGAAAGCCCCTTGATAGCTTTCTTTGTGTTTTATTATATAGATTTCAAAATTGATCTTACATTAATTTCATTAAATAGTAAACTAAGATGACTATCACTTGGGTACTTTTAAAAGAAAATAATTATAAATCTTCCATAAAAAGGGGAAGATAAACCACACTAGTTGGCAACCAAAAAAAAAAAAATGTGTGTGTGTGTGTGTGTGTGTATATATATATATATATATATATCCAAGCAGACATACACCCCATAAAAGGGGTTTCAAATATGTAACCATATCGCTATTTTTTCCCCAAACAGAAACCAGAACAAACATCATTTAGACCCTGATCACAGATGGATATTCTCAGAATGACCATACTATCAATTTTCTGGAATACATAGAGATATCCTCAGTTTCATAAAACTAAAATAGGCCAATTCAACTAGGATAAATAATGAGCAAATAACAAAACCATTAAATCATTTAATCAGGTAGAAGACAGTCAGGGGCGTATCTGGGTTTCAGGGGGGCCTAAGAAAATTCTCAAATGGGGCCTTTTGCAAGTTTGACAAAATAATAATTACAATTATTTAAAAGTAAACAAACTTGGAGCATTGGAGAACAAACTATTTAAATGAAAAACGAATTTATATATTGCTTCCAAAAAAAATTTAATTGATAATGTACGTTTTTTATATGAAATTCCTCGCGGCAAAAAAAACTCGGACAAACTCTAACAACAAAAACGAAATATGTTATCTCAAAGAGGTAAATATGATATATTTAGAGAACATGATCAGAATAAAATGATAATGAAAATATGTACATGCGAATACTAGTTGGAAGCTTAAAATGTAGAATAATCATATGCACTTGAAGGAAAATTTATCATAAACAAGTAAATATGATATACCATAGAACGTTGAAAAAATATCATAGAATGACATATATGGGCTAAGCGAAAAATAATATTAAATTCATAAAATGATAAAATGACATGTATGGCTATGTGAAAATAATGAGTTTTAAAAATAAAAATGATTGAAAAATTAATTGGCCTATGTAAAGTTTTGAACCTACGACATTCACATTATTAGCATAACACTCTAACCAACTGAACTAATAGGCCAACTATTAATATAAGGTAACTATATCAGTAAATATTACATTTTATTTTTTGACATTATAAATTCTTAAAAAAATTGGGGCTCTATAAAATTGGGGGCCCAAAGCAGTTGCTTGTGTTGCTTGGGCCCAGATCCGCCCCTGAAGACAGCTAGCCATGTAGATCTTTAATCACAAATGAGCTTACTTTTAACAGGATAAAGACCTACAAACAAATGGGTTTCTTCAAATGGGTTCTCCTAAATGACCACATTATCATGATCCTACAATCTAAAAATATGATAAACAAATCTAATTGAGAAAAAGAAACCAAAAAATCTTTGCTAAGGGAGTTTCTGCAAATGGGTTTTCGAATGATGAACTCATTATCATGATCCTATAAACAAAAGGTAAAACAAACATCATCTACTTTAAATAAATTTAATATATATATATATATATATATATATATATATATATATATATATATATATATATATATATATATATGATCTCATCTACTTGAGGATGACAGAATGCCTCCATTTATGGGCTTTCTTAAAATGGGTTTTCTAGAAATGGCCTCATTATAATGATTCCACAATCAATGAAGAAAATAAGACAAAACATCTCATCTACTAAGAAGATTAAAAATCTTCACTAATGGGTTTTCCCAAAATGCCATCATTATGAAGATCCCATAAGACAAACATCATCTAATTAGATAAAACTAGATAACACGACCTGCTCGTGAACTAATCGAGAATCCCCCTTCACATGGATGTTGTCAAAACCCATCTCAAGAGCAGTCTTCATCCCTCTGTTGAGAGCTTTGTACTCAGCAGCATTGTTTGTATCATTTCCCAAACCTTCGCGAACACGAGTTATCTAATCAACCCCCAAAACCCAGCATAAGAACCAACAGAAACAACAAGAAGAAATATGAGAACAAGAAAAAAAAAAATTGTTGGGTTTATTTACCACAGTGCCATCCGAAGACTTCAACACTGCACCTGCCCCAGCTCTCCCTGGGTTCCCCTTGGAAGACCCATCAAATTCGAGAGTAACTTGGGACATCTGCACCATAAATCACAATCATTATTAAAATATTAAATTAAAAAAAATACAATAAAATAAAATAACAAGAAAAGCGCGGGCACTGTTACCTTAGGGGCGAAGTAAGGACTAAAAGGAGAGGAAGACGAGTGATGGGCGAAATGACAAGGTGAGAGTACATAAATAATGAAAGAGAAGGGTATTATTGGATCACTGGATATTTTTGGAGATGGTTGATATTCGCATTCCCTAATTAATGACGGTATATAAAGTTTGTTTTAGGATTTATGGGAAATAATATTTCCCAAGATCCTATCATATCATTTCCCTTTGTACTATAACCATATATCCTCCAACTATCTCTACACAAGGGCATTTAATTTTTTTACTAGAAAAGAATATCAATAAAAAGAATATACATAAAAATCTCTACTACTATAATGGGAGAAAGCCTTACTGTAATTTGTCCATCTACCAACCCGTACAACGCACGTGCATAACTATTGTAAATGAGGTTTTAGATCAAATTCAGACTACGTCTGAATTTTTACTTTTAAAAAAAATTATATTTATTAAGACGTGCATCACACGTGTAAACTACTAGTTAAAATTAAATTAAATAAGTCTATAAGTGTGATGACGGTAAAAGTGACGAGCGATCTGTACTGCTCGATCCTGACACGAATCTTGAGAATATCTCACGACTGCTTACGGGCTACCTATAAGCCCATCACTTAAATCCAACTCAATGTGGGCCGAGCAACACCCCCCTAATCAGGGGACCCGGGAACACTCCACAATCAGGTTCTCACACCTATAAAAACAGCTCCATCTCTAAAGTAACCAGGTAATCACAATTTCCAACGCTTAAGCCATTCTTAATCCTCTGGTTATTGACTTAAGCGTCGGAGGGTATGTCGCCGGAAGTCTTCCCGGTGTCTCAGACTTTTTTGCAGGTGTCCGACGACGGTCGATCCACCCAGATCCTCTCAATCCATCACCTCAGCCTCACAGCAGAGTCAGTTCGGAGGCCGAGATATGAGTTTCCTTATAACACCCCGCAAAATTGAGTTATGACAATTTTGCCCACGGGTGTTACGCACATGTATTTTGTACTGTTACGGGTAATATCCGTAACGTATTTTAAATTATATGTGATACATATTTTGTATTTCGACTATTTATACATTTTCCTTCTTTTCAAAATTCATTTTTTATCCTATTTGAGAAAACTCAAATATTAAATTTTTATCTTCGTATTTTTACGTGCATTGCATGTGCTTTCAATACAAGTGCAGATTATGTATATTCCACCGTTACGTGTAATATTTCTACGTATTTTGATTACTTATTTTTGTAGCTTGTTCGAATTCGTTTTATAAATTGAAATTCACTTTTCTCATATTTTAACTCGAATATATTTATATGTGCGCTGCACGTGTTTTCAATGTGCGTGTTAATTACATTGTTGTGTATATATATAATTAATTAAATGTATTTTTCATATGTTGTATTTCGATTATTTATAAACATTTCTTCGTTGATCAAATCTATTTCGTATTTGAATTATTATTGATATGTGCGACGCAAGTGTTTGCATTGCACATTTGGTTCCTAAAATTTTCTTGAGTCATGAATATTTTTCTTCTCATTTTTCTATTCACAATTGTGTGATTTATTTTTAACTAAAATCCATTTTGTAGCCCACTAAAATTAATTTAAAACCCATAATTGATTTTGTGTGCACTAAAGTGTACATTTAAAATATAGTTAGTTTGGTACACTTGACATTTGTAAGAGCATCCACTATCATTTTCTATTCTCATTGCTAAATATAGCAATTAGAAATAGCAATAGAAGGAGCACGCTGCAGTCGTCCAAATCTTAAAAACAGAAACGGCAAAGAAGGAGCACGCTGCAGTCGTCCAAATCTTAAAAACAGAAACGACGAATGAACATCATCCGTCTTTGTGTATATATATATATATATATATATATATATATATATCAAAGGTATTCGGTGATTTTAAATGGAAAAAAAAATCAAAAAAAAAAATCAAAAACTGACCAAACGGATGAAGATCATCCATTTGGTGAGTTTTGACCTTTTTTTAATTTTTTAAAATTTTTTAATTTTTAAATTTTTTTTGTTCAAAATCACAAAAAAATCATTAAAATACCAAAAAAAAAAAAAACAAAAAAAGGTCAAAAACTGACCAAACGGTCTTCATTCGTTGGGTGAGTTTTGACTTTTTTAAAAAAAATTAATTTTTTTTGTTTAAAATCATAAAAAATCCAAAAAAAATTAAAATAAAAACATCAAACCGATGAAGATCATCCGTTTGGGTTTTTTCAGTGATTATTTTTTTATAAAAAAAAATTGTTTTCGACGAGAGACTCTCGATTTTTTTAACTAGACGGATGATCTTCATCCGTCCCTTTCGTCAAACGGATGAACATCTTCCGTCTCTTATATTTAGCAATTGTCTAAAGCCTCTCCTAAGTTTAGCAAGGTATTGTGCGTTTCTATTCTAATTTTTGAGTTTTTAGCAATCGACTGCGAAGCGTTTTTCTAAACCTATTTCTAAGTTTTGAGTTTTTAGCCAACGACAGTGGATGCTCTAATACACACATCTAACATAATAAAAATTAATAATAAAATTTGTATGAAGAGTGTGCACACACATTGACTATATGTGCACGTGTTTCTCACCATGGTTGAGAATGAGGAAGAGTGGTGCGAGTTAGTAGGAAGTGAGAAGCTATTTTGACCACACAATTTTTCTATAAATAGTCCATACTTTTGTCATGAACAATACAACTCAAAACAAAAGCAAAAGAGAGAAAGAGGGAGAAGAGCTTGCGAGTTGTGCTAGGAAGAGGCCGACCATGTTTGAAGGAGCTTGGAGCTTTGGAGCATTATTTTCTAGGAGTTCTACTATTAGGAATTCTACATTTGAGGTGAGTGTTTCCTCAACTTTCTAATATAGTTTTATTAGAAAATGCTTGACATGTGTGAATTGTTAGATGCATGATAACTTATATAGATTGAGTGTTCATATGTAGTTTATTTGTTGTTGATTGAATGTGTGAAATTATGATATGATTGATTTGGTGTCATGAACAACACAAGTCAAAACAAAAACAAAAGAGAGAAAAATGATGAAGTGCTTGTGGGTTGTGCTAGGAAGATGCCTGCCATTTTTTAGGGAGTTTGGAGCTTTGGAGCATTATTTTATAGGAGTTCACCACTATGAATTCCACATTTGAGGTGGGTGTTTCCTCAACTTTCTAATATAGTTTTATTAGTAGAATGTTTGACATGTATGAATTTTTAGATGCATAATAACTTACATAGATTGAGTGTTCATGTTTAGAATATTTGTTGTTAATTGAATGTGTGAAATTATGATTTGAGGGCATTTTCATAAGGTTCTGTTTTAAGTCTTAGTTGCACTTCAAAAAAATCATAACTATTAAACTAAATGGAATCAAGAGCTAAAAATTTTATAGGATCATATCGTATATGCCAGGAACATCGACTTAGAATTTCATAATATTTGGATGATGTTTGCTGTTTTAATAAAATCCAAACTTAGGGCTGGCTGGCAGTTGACTAGTTGATGGAAATTTGCACACATTTCGGATTTTGATCATTTCAACATCTCAGATGAAGTATTTTAAGAAAAATCAAGACTAAAAACTTGGAGTAGACTCATTAACCTTTCTGTAAAGTCTAAGAAATCAAGTTTTCATCAAGCACTGAATTTATAATGAATTTTACAAGACTGAACAAGTGGCGGTACTTTAACCTTTTGTATATTTCGAAGAATTCAGGGTTTACCATATTTTGGGGAAACTTATAAATAATAAGTTAAAGTAGACTTGTATACCTTTAATTTGATCTAAAAAACACAAAATTTCATGAAGTACAGAATTTTCTATGATTTTTAAAAGTAGAATGAGCTGTAGTTTTCGGATTTTGAACCTACTGTTTTGCAGATGAATTTAGACGAAGTAATTGAGGATGAATGTAGATATTCTTAACAATAAAGTTGTAGTAGACTCATTAATGATTTATATGAAACTAATAAATCTATCTTTTGAGTAGCATTGAAATTTATATACCATTGGGTGATGTCTTTTATCTAGTTGTCTCATAACTTTTTCAACGTATAAAATTGGATCTAAAATTTGGAATATTAGTAAGATGTACCTTATGAGAAATTAAGAGATAATTAAAGGATGAAGTTAGAATATTAAATATGTGATGTTTATAAGGGTTTTAACTCATCAAATGTTATTGAATGTTGCTATAAGAAGTTGGTTACTTCATGATTGAATAAGAGAATGGATAAAAGAAGTTAAAAGATGTGAATGAATGAAATTTGAATTTGTGAATAATGAGGGTATGAATAACCCATGATGTTGAATATGAAATGTGTTGATTTTAAAGGCTGTACCGGCAAAGTGATCAAAAGAGATTATTAAAATTGGAGAAGTGACCAATATGGGCTATTATTCTCAGTATATTGTTTAAGACCGGTAGGAGGGTAAACTAGCTCTAGGTGGTAATATTATTGATGTTTGAACTTAAGGATATGCACTAGAAGAAGATATGATAGAAACAATGGCGAACATGTCTGGTAAAGAATGTGCAGCTCCTAGGGGTTCGAGATCGAGGAGTACGCTCGATAAATCTACATGTTTGGCCTAGGGGTAGGCCGGTGAGGTCAATGAAAGGCCGGTAAAGAGTCTGCAGTTCCTATGAATGGTCGAGACCGAGGATACGCCCGGTAAATCTACAGTGTGTGGGCTAGGGGTATGTCGATAAAGTTAGTAGTTGTGGGAGATCAACTTACTAGGGTTCGTGGCTGAGGATACGCCCGATAAATCCACTATATGTGGGCTAGGGGTAGGCCGGTAAGGTCCAATATCCTGGGGTGCGACTCCTCGGTGACTATGCGTTGGAGTATATTCATTTGGTTAGGTTGCATGGCGAGGGATTGAACCCTATAATGAGGAGTACGACAAGGGCTTGTCCTTGGACCTATATAGTATGGGATGTATAGAATCCGAACAAGTTTGCACTAGTGTCATCGTAGTGTAAATGTCTGCATTAGGCTTTAATTTATATCATACACTGACACGACTAGGATAGTCTCTTTTTCTGTTTGCATTCAAGTTTGTATTTGCTAAAGTAGAAGAATCGCTGTATTATAGCTTTGCGTCAGTTGTACACAACTGACGTGCCCACAGTTTTCCAGCTGCAGGATTGGACTTGGCATGGACTTGAAGTCACTATGATGAGTTGATTACAAGATTGAAGGATTTTCATTATTGTAGATTATATTGTATTCATTTAATTCCGCTGTGCTGTTGACAGAATGAGGACTACCTTCGAAACTGTAACACCCTACAAATTTTAAATTTGTTTTTGGAATTAATAAATGATTTAAACTGAATTTTTATGATTTATTAAGCATTTTCTGAAGTTTATCATTTATCACGTGCAAATATTATTCTTGGGAAATACAAAGTCCAAAAATTTGCTTGGAAAATCTAATATTTATTTGTAGATAATATATAAATTTTCTAGATTTTTTTTGAATAAATTATGAAATATTTGCAAATATTTCAAAATGAAGGATTTTTGTGTAAAATTTGCCACTTTGGGTAAAATTTCAAATTTTGAATTTAGGGGGATGCCATAGGGCTGGCCAGATTGAGGAGTTAGGGGGAAATGATTTTTTACTCTAATTGATTTAACTATTTAACTAATTGATTTTTGAAGGATCTATATATGTAAAGTTATTTTCTTAAGGAATATTTAATAAAAATCATGTAGAAACCCTAAAAACAACCCCCCCAGGCCTATATAGCAGTAGCAGCTGCCCTTCTCCCTATTGTGAACATAAACCTTATTTTCTTCATTTTTTTTCTTGGAGTGGAGGCTTGGATCTTGGATTTTTGCAAGAAGAAGGAAGGAGTTTTTCTCTATTACTACTATTGTTCTTCAAATTGATCTTCTTTGAGGTAGGTGATGCTTCTCGTCTCTTGTTTTGCTATAAAAAAAAATGAGAATTGTTCAAATATGGTGCATGTTAGAAATTGTATGATTATAAAATTAATGTAGATCCATAATAAATGTAAATTTCAATGAATGAGTAGTCAAAATAATATCTTTCATGAATGAAATATAAATCGATGAGTAACTTTCATGCATAGATGATTGAAGTATGTTAGAGACTAATAATGCATAAAGTTTCTCACTTTTTTATGCTATGTTTGAATAATCATGTATGAATTGATATAGAATGTTGCATGCGACTTGTAGGAGCTGTCATCTAATGTGTAAAGATCTAAAGTTTGCTTGTATGAGAGTTGCTTGACTTATTTGCAATGATATCATGTGTAAATTAGGTTGCAATTAAGTGATAGCTTCATATATGCATGTGAATGAGTAATGAATTATTAGTTACTATTTTCCCCTACATTGTTCACTGTTTTGGTTAGGGATGAGGGGATTTATCATTGATTTGGAATTGGATCTAATGTGTAATGGAAGAACTTGAGTTTAGTTGAGGTTGAATTGAAATATTTTGACTAGTGAATGTCTATTTCATGATAGATCTCAGTTTCGATGCATGTTTATGTCTATATTTCTATATGAGAAAGGATCATGACTGTGTTTGTTGATGTTTAAGTGTTCATGTGAAAAGCTTTCTTTAAAATATTTTATTCAATGTTATGACTTTGGAAATCGGGATTTTTTGTGGAGTTTATGAAAAGATTTGGTTGATGTATGTACTGAGATGGTTTGGCCAAGATGCACTTATTTTTGTTATATATTTTTATCATATGAAATCGTGTATTTATAGATATAAACATATATTAGTTTAAGAGATCTCCAAAATTTAAATAGCTGTTGTAGACTACATGTCGGTCGACCATACAGTCGACTACAGTTCTTTTGAACTTGTCGTTACGGTCGACTGTCATGACCGGGCTGTCGCCACCTTTCCTATTGACGGTCGACTGCAAATTTTGTACTGCGCCTGCTAGTCGACGGCCATGATTTTGGGTTGTTGTTCTTTTTGAATGTTGTCGATTGACCGCAGTTTTTATAACTGTGCTTGCCAGTCGACTTTCATGTCTGGACTTTTGTACTCTGTTTTGCTGCAAATTTTTTTGTTCTTGAATAAACATTTCTTCGAGTCTGTAAACAATAATTCTTTTTTAAGGTGATTAGATTCAGATTTAACTATTTTCAGAGAGTGTGTATTTCAAACTTTAAATGGAATTTAACTTTGATGTTTGTGGATTTTAGAAAGTAAATATTCTCAAATTTCAAGAGTAGCATATCTCGGATCTTCTTACAGTTTTGAAAATATAAAGCCTCAGTTTTATTGATGTTAGTTCAGTTTTTGACAAATTATGTGGATATAGTTGTACATGGAGGTACTTGGTTTTGACTATAGAATTTGAGGGAAATCCTCATTGTGAGTTAGATGATTTTGGATTTATGTGACATAAAGAAATGTTTAAGATGATCTTCGAGTTATGAAACATTAGAGGTTGGGTGGGACCCTAGTATGCCGGCAAGTGAGATTGTTGGAATTTGGCCTGTGGGGCTTTTGTTTTGATTCAGTAAAGTTAAGTCCAGTAGGGTACACCAACTTTAGGGAGACTGTGATTCTAATTGAACTTAATAAACATAAGGAGAAGCACTAGCTGGAGTTGTGATGAAATAAGAGTAAACATGGGTAAGGGGGCTTCATATGATCAGACGGTGGGAGATAATTTAAGAATTACTGGGGTGTAATCACGGACGATGTGGGATGTATTTTCAGAATTACTGGGGATCAGGGCGATGCTCATGGGATATTCATGTGATGAGGTACCATTTCGCCAGATGGTATGGGTTTCAACGTCCAGAATTATCAGGTTGTACCCAAAATCACGGACGGTGGAAAGTTTATTCTTAAGAATTATCTGGGGCACGACACTAGATACTCATAGAATAATTAAATCTTAAAGTAATCACCGTAGTAGGTTAGTTGCATAACGTGGGATTGAACCCAATAAAGCGGAGAACGATAATGGCTTGCACCGGACTTATGTAGTATGAGATGTATAGAATCAGACAAGTATGCATTAGAAATCATCATATGCTTTGTGTTTCTTAACTTGTCTTATGCATGCTTGTTTTTCATTTTCATCTCGTACATTTGACACTCGGCCTAGCTTCACTTGTTGTCTTACGCTTCTTTTATCGTTGTTTCATGTTCCATTTGTTGCTGTTGTGTTAATATGTTTCACCTATTGTTCTATTTATTATTGTTTATGCATCATCTATTACTATGATATTAATATGCATCAAGTTTGTGACTGTGAGATTTAGAAGTATCGATATTACTGTAGTTGACGTCAGTTGCCTTCAACTGACGTGGCCACTCTTCGGTTTATTTCACAGGACTTGCAAGTGAGTTGCCGAGTAAGTGGAAGCTTGAATTTAAGATGATTAAAGTTTAAATGTTGGGTTGTGATGTAATAAATGTATTAAAATTTTCCGCTATGTAAATTCAAGAAAGAACAGTTGTAATAAAAAATTTAATTTTTTTCCTGTATTTGATACTGTGTTTATGATTGCAATTGAAGTTGATTCTGGAAATTGTGCTACTTATTTCTAATTTTATTTATTGAAAATTTGGGGCGCTACAGAGTTGGTATCTGAGCACGCTTCAATAGTAATGTTAAACATGGTATAGGGAATGAACCTAGGTGTGGACACTAGAGCGAGAGTACCTAGGTGGACATTAGAGCATGAGTATTAAACATGAACTAAACTAAATGAAATAGTTTGAGTATGAACAGATTTCCTGCAGTAGGCAGTTGGTGTGGATGTGATTTATGTTATGGTGCTCTAATAGTTTTCTGTGTTTTGCTGTACTGAGGGAAGTTGCAGGACCTAGGACTAGAAATGGTGGGAATGATGATGGAGTTGAAGGTTCCCACGAAGGTAGGCTTGACTTAGAGACGAAGATTTCCAGGGTATATCAAACTCCGATTTCATTTATGGTAGCTAGTGCGACTCGAAATCAGTGAGTAGGGCCTGTACCTATTAATGCGGATCCAATCAAGCAAGTGGAATCTTTCAAGCGGATGAAGCCACCAATTTTCGAAAGGAAAGCTGATCCTAACGAGGCTGATGATTGGATCAGGCAGATGGAAGTGGTCTTTAAGGTTCTGAAAACCCCCGCAGCCAACAAGGTGAAATTGGCTACAATGCAACTGGAAAAGGACATTGGCGTCTGGTGGCAGTCAGTGAAGAGCAGGTGACTTGGGAGGCTTTTCTTGGTGAGTTCAGGGATCACTACTTCCCCTTGGACATCCAGGAGAAGAAAGTAATGGAGTTTCTGAACATGCAGCAGGGCAGTATGTCAGTGCGTAAGTACGAGACTAAGTTCACAGAGTTGTCGAGGTATGCGTCGAAGCTGGTAGTTGATGAAGCAAAGAAATCCAGGAAATTTGAACAGGGCCTGAGGCCGAATCTAAGGTCTCGAATGATACTGTTGGGGATCAGGAGGTTCAACAAACTTATTAGGAGGGCAGCCATGACCGAGGAGGACATGGATCAGTTCCAGAAGAACCAGGAAACCTCGAACAAAAATAAAAGGCCAACAACAACAAATTAGAGTATAATAAGGTTCCCAGAGAAGAAGGACAGATTCAGTAGGGGCCGAGAAGAAGCCAGCAGCAATTCAGGGAGTGACTTGCTATAACTGTGGAGAAGCAGGTCACTACAGGGCAGCATGTACCAAGCCAGCAAAGGGTCCGACTTGTTATCAGTGTGGGCGAGAGGGTCATACCAAGCCATTATGTCCGTAGCATAAGAAGGATGGTACAAATGGGGGCAAATTTCAGAGGTAGGGGCGAGTGTTCGCATTGACTGAGGAGGATACTGGTAACTCAGAAGATGTGATTCAGGGTATGCAAATAATTTAATTTATTTTGATGTATTAAATAAGACTTTGTTTAAGAATAAAATGGAGTTTTGAGTATCATTCTTCATGTAACAGGATGTATTTTGATTAATGAAACAAAAGCAAAGGTTTTATTTGATATTGGTTCTTCGCATACATTTGTGTCGCTTAATTTTGCTAAAGTGTTAGGTGTGGAACCCAAGACTTTTCCAGGCAGGGTCTTGTCAGTGGCAACACCATCAGGAAAGGAGTTAATTGTTGATCGGTATTACGAGGATTGTGAGATCAAGATCGGTGGGAGGCTTTTCGAAATGGATCTCATCGAATTGCAGGTCTTGGGAGTGGATGCGATTGTAGGCATCGATTGGATGGCAATCTATGATGTTAAATGCAAGAATAAAGAAGTTATAGTGAAGGCACCAGGAGGACCCGGAGTGACCTTTCAAGGGAAGAAAGGAAACTCAAAGGTGATTGGAGCTATATCGAAGTTGATGATTCCAAACGAGGCTTAAGGAGATCCCAGTATTCAAAGATTTTCCTACTGTATTCTTGGAAGATCTACCAGGGTTACCACCGCAGCGAGAAGTTGAGTTCTGCATCATAATTCAGCCAAGAAGTGCCCTATATCTAAGGCTCCGTACAGGATGGCTGTAGAGCAAGATGAGGTAAAGAAGCATATTAAGGAATTGCTAAGTAAGGTGTTCATCAGGTCGAGTACTTCGTCATGGGGTGCGCCACTATTGCTAGTAAGAAAGAAGGATGGGTCTATGAGGATGTGTATTGACTACCGGGAGTTGAACAAGGTGACCATTCAGAACAAGTATCCACTTCCGCGAATTGATGATCTATTCAATAGGCTTCAGGGGGAGGCAGTATTTTCGAAGATTGATCTGCGGTCAGGGTATCATCAAGTTCGAGTTAAGGAGGAGGATGTGAGCAAGAGCTTTCAGAACTCGACACAGACTTATGAGTTTTTGGTGATTCCATTTGGGGTGACAAATGCACCGGCATTGTTTATGGATATGATTAATCAGATTTTGTGTTCGTTCATTGATTCTTTCATGGTGGTATTCATTAATGATATACTAGTTTATTCAAAGTCAGAGGAAGAGCATGCTAAGCACTTAGCAGAAATGTTGAAGAAGTTATAGGAACATGACTTGTATGCCAAACTATCGAAGTGTGAATTTTGGATATCGGAAGTGGTATTCCTTGGTCATATCCTTTCTAAGGAGGGAGTGACCACTGATCATGAAAAGATTGAAGCAGTGAAGAGTTGGCCTAGATCATCGACTGTGAAGGAAGTCAGAAGTTTCTTAGGATTGACTGGGTACTACAGACGGTTCATTCATGCGCAGATTGTTGTTCCTTTAACAGAATTGACCCGAAAGGATGTGAATTTCAGTTGGACAGATAAATGTAAGGCAGGTTTTCTAGAGTTGAAGGAGAGGTTGAAGACATCACCTATTCTAGCTTTGCCGCAAGCTGGGAAAGACTATGATATTTATAGTGATGCGTCACTTAGAGGTTTGGGTTGCGTCTTAATGCAAGAGGGGAAGGTTATTTCTTATGGATCGAGGCAGTTGCATCGTCATGAGAAGAACTATCCGATGCACGACCTGGAGCTTGCAGTTATTATCTTTGCCTTGAAGCAGTGGAGGCACTATGTATATGGAGAGAAGATCAATATGTTTACTGATCACAAGAGCTTGAAATACATTTATCAGCAAAGGGATCTGAATCTCCAGCAGAGAAGGTGGTTGGAAGTATTAGAGGACATTTGTCCTCAGATCAAGTATCATCCAGGCAAGGCGAATGTAGTGGCTGACGGGCTCAGTCTGAAAAGTAGCCTGTCAAATTTGATCACGGCATAGAAGGAGTTAGCAGTAGAGTTAGATTGGGCAGGTATCGAGGTTGTTTTGCAAGGATTGGGAGCATCGTTGGCGCAGCTGAGGCTTCTGCCTACATTGAAAGAACATATTATAGAGGGTTAAAAATCAGATGCAGAGATTTATAGGATGTTACAGCAAATTTCCGATGGCAAACTATCAGAATTTCATGTCCAAGATGGGGTTCTATGGATGGGAGAGAGATTGTGTGTGCCGGAGAGTGCAGATTTGAAGGAGAGCATCTTACAGGAAGCACAATACCTTGTTATCAGTACATCCTGGAAGTACGAAGATGTACAAGGACATCAAGCAACACTTTTGGTGGCCAGGAATGAAGAGGAATGTTGCAGATTTTGTAGCAAGGTGTTTGACTTGCCAGCAAGTCAAGGCAGAAAATCAGAAGCCTGGGGCTTGTTGTAGCCGTTGCCTATACCTGAATGGAAGTGGGATAATATCAACATGAATTTTATCACTGGTTTGCCAAGGAGTCCGAAGTGCAACAACTCGATTTGGGTCATTGTGGATCATTTGACCAAGTCGGCTTATTTCTTACCTATGAAGATTACATGGTCTTTGGAGAAGCTGGCAGAACTGTACATCCAAGAGATTGTGAGACTTCATGGGGTTCCCGTGTCTATTGTTTCCGATAGGGGTGCGAGGTTCACATCGAGATTTTGGAGGATTTTGCAAGCAGCTTTGGGTACCATAGCTGACTTCAGTACTGCTTTTCATCCATAGACCGATGGTCAAACAGAAAGTGTGTATCGAGTATTGGAGGATATGCTGAGATCTTGTGTCATGGATTTTGGTGGTAGTTGGGAGAGGTACCTGGCATTGGTCGAGTTTGCTTACAACAATAGTTACTGATATGGCTAAAAATAGGATTAAATCGAGACCGTTCAAATCGGGCACGAATCTTAAAGCTCTCAGGGGTAGAACAGTAATTTCACCTACAAACAGGTCTGAAATGGGAACTGGGTCTTCCTTCAAAGTCCAATAACCCATAAACGGATCTATCCTACTGGGTATGGGTAGCGACCCGTTACAAACCAACCCAGATGGATAAAGAGTAATTCAAATTCATAGTTATCTCTATGAAACGATTTAAATTATATCTTATCCAAAAACATCGGGAAGTAGAGATTTATCCTTATCTCGAAATGGGTCTCTAAAGAGACTTTAAATACCCCTCTCCCCCCCACCATAAGAAGGTAATCAATCTTTTTCCACATAAAGCTCTTTCATAACTTCCTGATTACTGACAAGAGCGTCGGAGGGTGCATCGCCGAGATCCATCCCGGTGTATCGTACTTTTTTGCAGGTTAGCGGCAGTAGCAAGAAACCAGTCAAACACCGGTGAAAGTCAACATGTTTGCTTTATTCGTTTCTCCACGAATCCACAAATTCATCTGTTTGCTCCCACACCAAAATCAGCAGCAACATATTGGCACCGTCTGTGGGAAATGAAAAAGCAATCCAACCTTACTTCATCAGCGAGAGTAGTTTCAAGTCATGCATCCGAAAGAGAAGGAGAAGGCAGCGGTCTCCATCCAAAGAGCCACTCCTCCTCCTCCTCCTCCTCCTCCTCCTCCTCCTCCTCCTCCTCCAGTTCAAGATGTTCTTTCTCAACAGTCTCCTCCACAACAGGCCCTTCCAGGGTCTCGGGGGGCTGCCCAGGGGGGCTCTCATCGGAGTCATCCAAAGCAACATACTTTTCATAACCATGTCGCAGTCCACAATCCTTCAGTTGACTCTATGGTTTCTCAAAGCCCTCCCGAGTAGGATCTCCATCAAGTGATTGTCAACCGCCAAAAGGGGGTTGACCTCTGAACTCGCCTGAATGGATGGCGAGCCCTTAGGGGAGTCCATCAACCTGAGCACCCAGGGGTCTCAAGAGTCCGGACCCCCTGCAGACCGAGGACCAGAAGATCCCCTCCCCCGAGGTGGCGAAGAGAGTCCCCTCAATGTCATCGGCGGAGAAGTCATACTCAAGTAAGTCGGGCCATACCTAGGGACCGCCAAGCTGGAAGGGCAACAGTCACGAGGGCGGAGTTCAGGATTTTCAAGATGTCGTTCTGCGGGCCCTTAATGTTGCTCCCAACCACGAGCAACGGGCACCTGATCCCCAACCTGCCCTAAGCCATCACCACCGCACTTCCAGTCCCCTTTCGCATGAGAAAGAGTCTTGGGGCTCAGCAAGATACGACTGGAGGGAAGAATCGCTCTACCGTTGTCTCCACGAGATGGAGAGGCGGCTTGGCTGACTTGACAGAGAAGAGGAACAACGGGCGAGGAATTTCCGACCGAGCAGGCCTTCGTTCTCCCAGGCCATCATGGAAGCCCTGGTCCCGAAAAACTTCAAGCCCCCTAATTTTGAGTCATACAATGGGGAGTCGGACCCCGCCGACCACATCGAGAGTTTTAAAACTCTCATGATGATCTGCCAGGCGTCGGATGCGCTCCTTTGCAAAACCTACCTTGCCACGCTGAAGAGGCCTGTGAGAGAATGGTACTCTCGACTCGCCCCGGCCTCCATCTTCTTATTTGATCAGTTCGAAGGGCTCTTCCTTACTCATTTCGTGAGTAGCCGCCGGGCTGTGAAAAAAAGTGTATTTTTGGTGACCCTCAACAAAAGAAAGGGTGAACGCCTAAGAGATTACGTTCGGCGCTTCACCGCCGAAGCCCGGACTATTGCCTGCCTCAACCAATCTGTAGCCTCTGCGGCATTCGGGCACAACGTCACTAACGCCGACCTCAAGATGTCCCTTACCAAGAAGCCTCCTCGAGACTTCTCAGAACTCCTGCTTAGGAGTGAGAAGTACATCCGAGTGGAAGAGGCTCTCAACCCCCCCTCCCCCCAGTCTTGAGGAACCATCTTCCTTGAAAAAACAGAAAAATACGAGCGAAGAAGGGTCCCAAAAATTCCAGAGGGATGACATTGGCCAATGCCGCCCAGCTCCTCATTTTGAAAAGTTCACCCCCCCCCCCCCCCCAATGCTAGTATATCAGCAGTTCTTATGGAGGTGGACAAGGAAGCACTACTCCGCGTTCCTCTTAGAATGAATACCCCTGGCAAGAAAAGAAATAGGGATAAGTGGTGCCGCTTTCACAGGGACCACGGCCACGACACGGATAATTTTCAAGCTCTTAAAGAGGAGATCGAAGAACTCATACAGCTGGGACACCTGGTCAAGTTTTTCCGAAAGGACGGGGCCGATCTTCCACCCTGAGGAGCCTACAAGCAAACAGAGAGGCCCGCCGAGTTCCAAGATTCCGAACCTGAGGCCGTCCTCCACCTTATCCACAGAGGTCCAATGGGGAAAGAACCAAACTCCTCCCAAGAGGCCTTCACCATATCCTAGAAGTAGGATTTCAGTTTTCAATAAGGCCGATGCTCGTAACACGACCAAAGCATGTAATAATGGCTTGCCCCATCGAAGCGGCCACTTAGTTTATCTCAATAAAACTTACCTTCTCTCTATTGAAAATTATTGCACTTGCCTCATTTCTATCTCTCTGATTTACATCTATGACTCGTTAAATGGTAAGTTCAGAGTCCAGCTTGTCCTACAGAGCTGCTTCCACAACTTACTAAGCTTAAAAGACGAGTTTGGAGTCCAACACTTGGTTCGACGTTGCTTTATCCACTTGAAAATATGCAAGTGCGGGAAAGCTCACCATTCGGAATTGCTCCTACAACTCGTTCTCCCTAAACAACAAGTTCGAAGTCCAACACTTGGTTCGATGGCGCTTTAGCTACTTGCGAACGAGCGAGTACGAAGTAGCTCACCATTCGGAATTTCTCCCACAATTGTTGAAACTCTTTTAAACAACAAGTTCGGAGATCAACTCTCTCCTATAGTTGCTCCTCAAACTTGTCTCCCAAATGACCCTCTCCTAGATCCAAGCTCTTCGGTCCGCTCGCCTCCCGAGCGGCCTTCTTCTCAACGAGTTCGGAGCACAACTCTCCCCTAGAGTTGCTCCTCAAACTTGTCTCCTAAACTGCTCTCCTGGAGCCTGGTGAGGCTCTTCGCTCCGCTCGCCTCCAGAACAGACCTCTTCTCAACGAGTTCAGAGCACAACTCTTCCCTAGAGTTGCTCCTCAAACTTGTCTCCCAAACGGCTCTCTCCTAAAGACAAGATCTTCGCCCCGCTCGCCTCCCAAGCGACCTTCTTCTCAATGAGTTCAGAGCACAACTCTCCCCTAGAGTTGCTCCTTAAACTTGTCTCCCAAATGGCTCTCTCCTAGAGTCAAGCTCTTCACTCCGCTCGCCTCCCGAGCGGCCTTCTTCTCAACGGGTTCGGAACACAACTCTCCCCTAAAGTTGCTCCTCAAACTTTTCTCCCAAACGGCTCTCTCCTAGAGCCAAGCTCTTCGCTCCGCTCGCCTCCCGAGCGGCCTTCTTCTCAACGAGTTCGGAGCACAACTTTCTCCTAGAGTTGCTCCTCAAACTTGTCTCCCAAATGGCTCTCTCTTAGAGCCAAGCTCTTTGCTCCACTCGCCTCCCTAGCGGCCTTCTTCTAAGAGAGTTTGGAGCCTAACTCATCTAGAGAAGCTCCCTAAACTCATCTCTAAGAATGAATCTTCCCAAGAGCCATACAAAGCATTTCTCAACTTCATGAAGGCAAGTATGTTGCGGGACTATTTTGACCATGAAGAATTATGATTCATCGACTTACCACTAAAGAGAAGTTGTAGATCTTTTAGTTAGCTTCAAAATGAGGGGTCACACGCCCCGATCTGACCTCCGTAGCCCCAGGAAAGTGGGTTACAACACAATCGCTCGCCAAGCTCACCGCATATGTTGAACAGACGTGTTTCGGAGCTGAAAATAGGCAAAATGACGTTGACCAGTCAATGCTCGCCTATCGTTTGCCATGTTCGACACATCGCTCGCCAAGCTCACCGCAGGTGTCGAACAGACGTGTTTCCGAACTGAAAATAGGCAAAATCGCAATGACCAGTCAACGCTCGCCTATCGTTCGCAGCGTTCGATGCCACGTCCGCCACAATAAGCCGAACAGAGCTGTTTCCGAACAAAAAAAGAGAAAAAAAATCTCCTCGCAATTCGTGCTCAGATCAAGATCTACAGATTAGATTCGCCCAAAACCAAACAAAAAATAAAAAAAGAGATTAAAGGGTTAAACGGGTCGGGTCCGAATCCGTTTGGACCCAAACCCGAACCACAACCCGTAACCCTCGTCTCTCCTTTCCTTCTCCTCCTCCAACTTTTGTCGCCAAAGCAGAACTCACCTCTTCTCCTCGCCAAGCTCACACGACAGCCGAAGCTCATCGCCACCCTCGTCAAAGCTCCAACCGAGCTCCTTCTCTATCGCCCTCAACGAGTCCTCGTCGAGCTCGAGTCCACCTCCTTCACGAGCTCCGATGTCGAGTCCCCTCGCGAGCTCAGCTCCGAATGCCATCACCGAGCTCTGCCATAGCCTCGCCAAAACCCAACCACAGAGCTCGGCCTCCGTCGAGCTCACCATCGAGCTCCTTTCCTCTCCAAACTCCCTAGGCTGTCGAGCTTCGTTCTCCACCTCGTCGAGCTCCGCTCTCCACCTCGCCGAGCTCCATGGATGAGCTCTGCTCTCAATCATCGAGGCCCTCCATCGGCGAGCTCTTCCATCAATGAGCTCGCCAACCTCCAACGACATCGAGAACCACTCCACCATCAAGCTCGACCCCATCTCCTGTTCGCCGAGCTCCTCACCTAACTCGCCCAACTCCTAACTCCTCCATCGGTGAGCTCTTCCCACAACCGGCGAGCTCCTCTCTTCGCCTGCCATGTGCGGTGCTCGGAGAGGGGGTTGAAGACGATCTCCAAGAAGGGGGCGAGGTCGGCCCGTCGGAGACGAAGAAGGGGCGGGGGCGAGGGCGAGGGCAAGGGTCGGGGACGAAGTCGAAATGCGAAGTCGAAGACGAAGAACTCAAGAAAGAGGAAGACAGTTGAAGGCGGAAGAAAAAAAAAAGGGTGTGGCCACGTGGCGGTCAACGTCGACCAGCCACGTGGCGCTTCCTGGTGGGTTGCCAACGATTCGTTCGGACGGTGTCAAACAGACGTGTTTCCGAACAGATTATAGGAAAAAAATTGCTGCCTCCTAATGCACACTCATCTGATCACGATCAACGTACAGGATTGCGCCACGTCTTTAGGTATTTATTTATTTAATTAATTGAATTAATTATTTAAAAAAATTCGAAAAATTAATTAAAAATCGAAAAAAATTAATTAAAAATTCTAAAAATAATTCTTAAATTCAGAAAATAATTTTAAATTATGAAAATAATAATTATTAAATTAGAATAATTAATTAAAATTTTCGATAATTAATTATTTAAATTCGAAAATTGAATAAAAAATTAAAAAAATGATTAAAAATTCAGAAAAATCTGGAAAAATCACAAAAAATCCAAAAAATTCTGAGAATAATTTTGGGTATTTTACAAGCTCAGATTGACACCGTTACACCTCGAGCAAGATCCAACTCCCTAGAGAACTCCGATAAAATCTCATACGTCATTAGAACAAAAAACTACTCCTCAAAGGCTGTTAAACTCAGTCTTTGAGAGTGGGGGGCTCGTGATATGGCTAAAAATAGGATTAAATCATGATTGTTCAATTCGGGCACGAATATTAAAGCTCTCAGGGGTAAAACAGTACTTTCACCTACAAACCGATCTGAAATGGGAACTGGGTCTTTCTTCAAAGCCCAATAATCTATAAACGGATCTGCCCTACTGGGTATGGGTAGCGACCCATTACAAACCAACCCAAATGGATAAAGAGTAATTGAAATTCATAGTTATCTCTATAAAACGATTTAAATTCTATCTTATCCAAAAACACCGGAAAGTAGAGATTTATCCTTATCTCGAAACGGGTCCCTAAGGCGACTATAAATACCCCTCTCCTCCCACCATAAGAAGGTAATCAATCTTTTTCCACATAAAGCTCTTTCATAATCTTCCTGATTACTGACAAGTGCATCGAAGGATGCGTCGCCGGGATCCATCTCGGTGTATCGCACTTTTTGCAGGTTAGCGGCAGCGGTAAGAAACCAGTCAAACGTCGGTGAAAGTCAACAGGTTTGCTTTATTCATTTCTCCAAGAATCCATAAATTTATCTGTTTGCTCCCACACCAAAATCAGCAGCAATAGTTACCATGCAAGCATTGGTATGACACCTTTTGAAGCTTTGTACGGGAGGAAATGCAGAACACCCATCTATTGTTATGAAATGGGAGAGAGGCTGATGTTTGGGCCTGAGATTGTGCAACAGACGTCAGAGAATATCGAGCTGATTCAGAGGAGATAGGTCGAAGCCCAGAGCCAGTAGAAGAGTTATGCAGATACTCGGTGTAGGGACTTGGAGTTTGAGGTTGGAGATGCAGTGTTCCTCAAGGTATCTCCGATGAAGGGAGTAATCAGATTTGGAAAAGGGGGCAAATTGGCGCTAAGGTACATTGGGCCATACAAAATTTTGAGGCGAATCGGTAAGGTGGCGTACAAGTTGGAATTGCCTGAAGAATTGGCACAAGTGCATGACGTGTTCCATGTGTCGATGTTGAAGAAGTATGTGCCAGATCAGAGTCATCAGTTGACGGAAGTTCCCGATGGATTATAGGTGAATTTGAGCTATAAGGAGCAGACCATGGAGATTGTTGATTGGCGGGAGAAGGTGTTCCGGAGTAAAGTTATACCTATGGTCAAGGTATTGTGGAGGAACCAGTTGTTCGAAGAGGCCACTTGGGAGCCGGAGGACCGCATGAAAAATGATTTTCCTGAACTCTGTGTAATATTATCCTTTTGCTTGAAGTTGTCTTTCTCCTATTAGCGGTAGTTCTGGGGATAGAACTATTCTAATGATGGAGTAATGTAACACCCTAGAAATTTTAAATATGGTTTTTGAATTAATAAATGACTTAAATTGAATTTTGGGATTTATTAAGAATTTTCTGAAGTTTATTATTTTGCACGTACAAAACACGTGCAAATATTATTCTTGGGAAATACAAAGTCAGAAAATTTGCTTGGAAAATCTAATATTTATTAGTAGATAATAATTATGATTTTTCTAAATTTTTATGAATAAATTATGACATGTTTGCAAATATTTCCAAATGAGGACTTTTGTGTAAAATTTGCCACTTGGGGTAAAATTTCAAATTTTTAATATTGGGAGCTGCACATAGGGCCGGCCAGATTGAGGAGTTAGGGGAAAAATATTTTTTACTCTAACTGATTTAAATTGATTTTTTAAGGGTCTATACATGTAAAGTTATTTTCTTATGGAATATTTTATAAAAATCTTGTAGAAACCCTAAAAACAAACCCCCTCGGCCTATATAGCAGCACCAGCCACCCTTCCCCCAGTTGTGAACATAAACCTTATTTTCTTCATTATTTTTTTGGAGTGGAGGCTTGGATCTTGGATTTTTGTAAGGAGAAGGAAGGGGCTTTTCTCTATTACTACTATTGTTCTTCAAATTGATCTTCTTTGGGGTGGGTGATGCTTCTCATCTCTTGTTTTGCTATATGACTGTAGAATATGAGAATTATTCAAATAGGGTGCAGGTTAGAAATTGTATGATTATAAAATTGATGTAGATCCATCATAAATGTGAATCTCAATGAATGAGTCGTCAAAATAATATCTTTCATGAATGAAATATAAATCGATGAGTAACTTTCATGCATAGATGATTGAAGTATGTTAGAGACTAATAATGCATAAAGTTTCTTACTTTTCTTATGCTATGTTTGAATAATCATGTATGAATTGATATAGAATGTTGCATGAGACTTGTAGGAGTTGTCATCTAATGGGTAAAGATTTAAAGTTTGCTTGTATGAGAGTTGATTGACTTATTTGCAATGATATCATGTGTTAATTAGGTTGCAATTTAGTGATAGTTTCATATATGCACATGAATGAGTAATGAATTATTAGTTACTGTTTTTCCCTGCATTGTTCACTATTTTGGTTTGTGATGAGGGGATTTATCATTGATTTGGAATTGGATCTAATGAGTAATAGAGGAATCTTGAGTTTAGTTGAGGTTGAATTGAAATATTTTGACTAGTGTATGTCTATTTCATGATAGATCTCAGTTTTGATGCATGTTTATGTTTATATTTCTGAATGAGAAGGGATCATGACTGCGTTTGTTGATGTTCAAGTGTTCATGTGAAAAGCTTTCTTTAAAATCTTTTATTCAATGTTATAACTTTGGAAATCGGGATTTTTTGTAGACTTTATGAAAAGATTTGGTTGATGTATGTACTGAGATGGTTTGGCCAAGATGCACTTATTTTTGTTATAGATTTTTATCATATGCAATCGTGTATTTATAGATATAAACATATATCAGTTTAAGAGATCTCCAAAATTTAAATAGTTGTTGCAGACTGCATGTCGGTCGACCGTGCAGTCGACTGCAGATTGCCTACCAGTCGACTATAGTTCTTTTGAACTTGTCGTTACGGTCGATTGTCATGACTGGGCTGTCGCCACCTTTTGTACTGGTGGTCGACTGCAGATTTTGTACTGCGCCTGCCAGTCATCGGCCATGATTTTAGGTTGTTGTTCTTTTTGAATGTTGTCGATCAACCGCAGTTTTTATAACTGTGTCTGCCGGTCGACTTTCATGTCTAGACTTTTGTACTATGTTTTGTTGCAATTTTTTTTGTTCTTGAATAAACGTTTATTCAAGTCTGTAAACAATAATTCTTTTTTAAGGTGATAAGATTCAAATTTCACTGTTTTCAGAGAGTGTGTATTTCAAACTTTAAATGGAATTTAACTTGGATATTCGCGGATTTTAGAAAGTACAAATTCTCAAATTTCAAGAGTAGCATATCTCGGATCTTCCTACAGTTTTGAAAATATAAAGCCTCAGTTTTATTGATGTTAGTTCAGTTTTTGACAAATTATGTGGATATAGTTGTACATGGAGGTACTTTGTTTTGACTATTGGATTTAAGGGAAATCCTCGTTGTGAGTTAGATGATTTTGGATTTATGTGACTTAAAGAAATATTTGAGATGATCTTCGAGTTATGAGACACTAGAGGTTGCGTGGGACCCTAGCATGTCATCAAGTTAGATTGTTGGAATTTGGCCAGTAGGGCTTTTGTTTTGATTTAGTAAAGTTAAGTCTGGTGTGGTACACCAATTTTAGAGAGATTGGGATTCTAATTGAACTTAATAAACATAAGGACATACACTAGCTGGAGTTGTGATGAAATATGAGCAAACATGGGTAGGGGGCCTCATATGATCGGACGTATCTTCAGAATTACTAGGGATTGGGGCGACGCTCATGGGATATTCGTGTGATGAGATATCATTTGGCCGGACAGTGTGGGTTTCAACTTCCAGAATTATCAAGGTGTGAGGGGGTGTACCCAAAATCACGGATGGTGGGAAGTTGATTCTCAAGAATTATCGGGGGCATGGCACTCGATACTCACAAAATAATCTAAATCTTAAAGGAATCACCGTAGTAGGTTAGTTGCATAACGTAGGATTGAACCCAATAAAGTGGAGAATGATAAGGGTTTGCACCGGACCTATGTAGTATGTGATGCATAGAATCCGACAAGTATGCAATAGAAATCATCATATGCTTTATGTTTCTTGACTTGTTTTATGTATGCTTGTTTTCCGTTTTCATCTCATACACTTGACAATCGGCCTAGCTTCACTTTTTGTCTTACGCTTCTTTTATCGTTGTTTAATGTTTCATTTGTTGTTGTTCTGTTAATATGTTTCACTTGTTGTTCTATTTATTATTGTTTATGCATCATCTATTACTGCTATATTAATATGCATCAAGTTTGTGATTGTAAGATTTAGAAGTATCACTATTACTATAGTTGACTTTAGTTGCCTTCAACTGACGTGCCACTCTTTAGTTTATTTCGCAGGACTTGCAAGTGAGTTGATGAGTAAAGTGGAACCTTGAATTTAAGATGATTAAAGTTTAAATGTTGGGTTGTGTTGTAATAAATGTATTAAATTTTTCCGCTGTGTAAATGTAACAAAGAACAGTTGTAGTAAAAAGTTTTAAATTTTTTGCTGTATTTGATACTGTGTTTATGATTGCAATTGAAGTTGATTCTGAAAATTGTGCCAATTATTTCTAATTTTATTTATTGAAAATTCGGAGTGCTACAAAAACCACCTCAATCGGTCCCGGAATGGAGGGGAACCCTCGGATCACAATCTCAGTCGGAGTCACCACTCCTTTCATAGTTGAGTTAGGGAGCGTAGCCGCTCTCCGAGGGACCGCTGACCTTCAAATTGCCGAGGCAATGGGGGTCACGGAACCAGGGCGGAGTTCCACGAATTTCCCGATGAAATCCTCCGAGCCATCCGAGGTGGGGCCCCTCCTGAGCAACCTATCGACCAAGCAGGTGCTGTCGAGCACGGGAATGATGAATCCCACGGTTCAACCCGATCTGAAAGACGGGATGACCCCATCCTCAAACAACTTCAGGAAGCCTTGCTCGGATAGCTGAGGGCAGGAGATAGTCCGAGCAATCCACCATTAACCTCCCATATTCTCGACGCGCTCATCCCGAGGAGCTTCAAGCCTCCAGTGTTTGAGACTTATAAGGGAGAAACAGATCTTGCTGATTAGATCAAGGGCTTCAAAACCTTCATGATGATTCACATCGCCTTAGATCCCCTTCTCTGCAGAGCGTTCCCAGCCACTCTGAGAAGCCCCGCACGGGAATGGTTCACCAAACTCTCTCCCGGTTTGATCTACTCCTTCGACTAGCTCGAGGAGAGCTTCCTCGCTCACTTTGTGACCAACCGAAAGGCTGAGAAGACGAGCGCCTTTCTGCTGGACCTCAAACAGAAGGGCGGGGATTCTTTCCGAAACTGTCCAGAGGTTTACGGCTGAGGCTCGGTCGATCTCCTCCCTCAACGCTCGGGTAGCAGCAACGGCTTTCCGACACAATGTTCGCCATGACTCGTTGAAGGCTTCCCTGGACAAGAAGCCACCTGTCAATTTCCCTGACCTTCTCCATAGGAGCAAGAAGTACATCTTGGACGAAAAGGCCCTCCACCCGGAAGGTCAGAAAGGATCCCCCAAAGAAAAAGGAAGGTGGACAGCTCCAAGCCTTCCTTGAAGGCCCAGAAAGCGCCTCTGGGCAGAGGCTCCTTCCCCCACAATCCCGATTCGATATGTTCACCCCGCTCAACGCAAGCATGTCTGCCATCCTGATGGAAATCGAGGGTGATGACATTCTCCACCACCCCCTCGGTCCAATAATCCCAATAGGAAAAGGGACAGGATGTACTATTGTCATTTCCATCGGGGCCATGGACATGACACCGACAACTGTCGAGCCTTGGAGGACGAAATTGAGGCTTTCATCCGGAGAGGTTATCTCACCAAATTCATGTGGAACGGCCCGATAGCCTCTCCGTCCCCTCGCCGAGCGAACGAACATCCAGAGCCAGAGCCTGAACTGTAGCGCCCCGAATTTTCAATAAATAAATTTAGATTTAAGTGGCACAATTCCCAGCATCTACCTCAAAGTAATAGTAAACATAGCCACACACAGATTTTTTTTTCAACTTTTATTACATCAATTCTTTACATAGCACAGCAGAAATTAAACTCCTTCAATTACACTTTCTTTGTTTTTACAACCCATTCTTTTACAATTTGCATAAGCCATATTATCATTCTACCACATGCATCCAACCCCAAGCTAACGGTACCTACCTGTAAAACATAAGGCTAGAGATAACCCTAACCCCCAAAACTACAGGGGTCAGCCATAACGGTGTGAGTGACATCAAATAAATACAATTTAAATGAAGCATAATGAATAAATTCATAACCAATACATTCCTAAAGTAGTAACAAACAGAATATGAAATAACGATAAATAAAGCATAAAACATTAGGTGAAACTAAACTATGTGTCAAGTGTAGGAAAACAGAAAACATCATACATAACACAAGTCAAGAAAATATAAATGCAGTATGATGACTCTCTAATGCATACTTGTCGGATTCTATGCATTTCATACTACATAGGTCCAATGCAAGCCCTTATCATTCTCCACTTTATAGGGTTTAATCCCTCGTTATGCAGCTAATCCTACTACGGTGATAGAAACAAGATCTAGAATACTCCGCGAATAGGCCTAACAACCCTCGACGCGTAAGCATCATGTAAGCATAGCTCTAACTCCAAAGAATCACCTCCCTACCAAGTACCCCACGAATAGGCATGCCAACCCTCGATGTGCGGATACACAGTACATCCAGCGAATAGGCATGCTGACCCTTGACGTGCGAATGCACCGTATGTGCTGTGAATAGGCTTGCCAACCCTCGACACGCGAACATTCAAATTGTCTTCTAGACATTCTGTGAATAGATCTGCCTACCCTTGACACGCGTACATATGAGGGACACAATAACACATAGTCATGGAATACATCCGTCGGACTAAAAACAGAGCCCATACTTACGTTTCCCAAGTTCTATCACATCTCCACTAGTGCCTATCCATAGGATGATTATTATTAATTAAAACACAACTTTCCCTCCCTAGAGTTGGTGTACCTTATCGGACTTAATTGCATTAAACAACACCGAGGCCCCAACTAGCCAAGATCCACAAAATCTCATCTGCCGGTTTACAAGAATCCCATTCAACTTCTAGAGACTCACAACTCAAATATCCATACAAATCTTTCATTAAAACTCTTGATTCCATCATCAATTCATTCATATTGAGAAAACTTCTTTAAATCAAACAATCCAAATTTATCTGAATACTCACAAAATTTCCTGAAATAAAATCTGAGATTAAATCTCTTAAATAACTGAGTTTCACATTTTGAAGTCATAGAAAAGTCATAAAACATCAATCCTTTGAAAACCATATATATTTCGCTTTCTAAAGTCATAGAAATACGAGTTAAACACTATTATAATCAAAATACAACTCTCTGTAAAATACAGTAACTTGTAGTAAAAACTTCATCTAAAATAGTAGTTCAATGATCTATAAGTTCGAAGAAATAATCGTTCAAGAAAAACAGCAAAAACTCAACAAAAACAATCAGCCTAGCCACTGTCAGTCGACCGACATCCTAGTTCAAAATGTTGCGGTCATCTGACATGCTAAAACTCCAAAACCGAAGAATTGACAGCTAACCAACATCTCAAGGGTAAATCTTCGGCGGTTGATCGTCATGCTAAAGAAATAGCTTTAATAATAGTCGTGCACATTTCAACTGATACCTACTTTATAATCTTTAAAAGCATGAATTTGTAAAGTTAAAATCCTGAGATGATCAAATACAACTTGTCTGACATATTGGAGTTCATAAATCAAATCAAACTCTCAATAATTTCATAAAAGAGCCATTTTTCGACAAAATCCTTCATATCAGGAAAATATATCAGTATGTGTATATATATGTATATGCATCAGTAACTTCATCAAAATTCATTGTATATGAGTAGCATAATGTTCCAAATCAAATCTCAGTATCGATATAGATCAAGATCCACTTGAAAATTTCACAAAAACTCAAAAATCCATGTTCGGCCTGAGTATCGTCAGACCCAAAACTATACCCAGTTCAGATTATTCAAAACTTGATCTTTTTTATTTAAAACCCCTTCTTGCCACTTTTTATACACATGTACAAACTAGTTCTATCAATTTACCCTTGATTACTTGCATCTACAACATGTTTTAGTCAAGTCCTATTCATTCAAAACATCAACAGATCATCTATTCCTCAAACAGTAAAAGAATCCATCTTTAATCAATTATATGCATCACACATCTTACAACTTCATTATATACATTTAGATAAGCAAGAATATGAAAGAAAAACAACATATCCATGATTCCTACTAGGTTCTTAACAATCTCAAGTCATCTACATAGTAAATTTATTCATCCAATGCATATTATTCATAAAAGTTCTATTTTTAATTACCAATTCATCAATTTATTCATTATATCATCACACAATCATCTAACATGCATTATACTAGACAAATCATCATATTTAACATTCATAGAAAAACAAGAAATCAAATTCATATCACTCACCTTAATGAAGAATTAACGAAGATAATAAAGAAATAAGAAAAGCTCCTCCTTTTGCAAAAATTCAAGATTCTCGCTTCGAAACTCCAAGAATAAAAATTACCTTTTGTTTTGTGCAGAAAAGAAATGGCTGTAGCAGCCCCTATATAGTCTGAAATCTGATGTATTAGGGTTTTGAGAAGATTTTGCAAAACATCCCTTTAGAATATATCTTTACATATATATATCCTTTATACTAGGTAACTAGATTAACCAATTTAGTTGAGAGTAAATCAAAAATATCCTCCCAGATCTGGCTGGCATCAATAGAAAATCCAGAAAATCGATTTTGTAACTTTTGCCTCCAAGTGGCAATTTGCAAAAAAGCCCATCTTTTTATAATATTTGCAAACATGCCAAATAAATATCAAAAAAATTCAAAAAAATTCATAGATAATACCTAATAATAAATATTAGGTTTTCCCAAAATATTTTTTGACTTTGAGTTTCCAAAAAAAATATTTGCACGTATTTTGCACGTGAAAAAGATAAATTTCAGAAAAAATGTTTATTTAATCACCAAAAATCACTTTAATTCATTTATTAATCTCAAAAATATTATTCAAAATTCTATGGTGTTACATGAACATCAGGATATCGATAATCTGGCCATCCTCCACTACGTCCATGGCGGGCCATGGGGAGGAGAGTCTAGCTCCTCTAACAAGGCCTTCATCTGGGAGGTAAACTCTGTTCACAATTGTCCCCCTTCCCGAGGACTTGGGTTAGTTGTCTCTATCTCAGACAAAGACCTCAAAGGAGTCCGGGTCCTGCACTGCGATGCCTTGGTCATTAGCCTAGTGCTCGCCAATCACTAGGTCCGCCGTATTCTCGTTGACAACGGGAGTTCAGTGAATATCTTGTTCTTAACGACCTTCGAAGCTTTAAATCTCTCTTGAGAGAGGCTGAAACCAATGGGGTACACCCTCCACGACTTCTCTGGTGCCCCAGTCCAGATCGAGGGAATCTTCACACTGGATGTCACTGCAGGAAAATTCCTGAACTCTCGAACGCAGGTAATGAACTTCATGGTGGTCAATGTCAAGGCCACCTATAACACTATTCTAGGCCGACCCGGCCTCGTTTTCCTCCAGGCAATACCTTCGACCTACCATATGCGCATGAAGTTCCAACCAAGTCTGGGGTCGGGGTCGTTAAGGGAAATCAAGAGGCAGCTCGGGCCTGTTACGCCACCACGGCGGGGGGCATGGTCCTCCCTATAGAAGCAGTCGATCTCCCGTTGAACCGAAGTTCAAAAGGATCCGAGCCTGTGGACGAGCTTGAGGAGATCCCGTTCTCCGAGGCCAAACCTACCAAATGTTTCAAAATAGGGAAGTCTCTCCCCGCTACTCTAAAGAGAGAAGTTATTTGTTGTATTTGCCACAATCAAGACATGTTCACTTGGACACCCTCAGATATACTGAGGA